>QLPI01007737.1:0-10705 GCA_003314275.1 Chroogomphus rutilus | reverse complement strand
TTCAATTTGATCGCTTGCGAACCTACTACGCCGTTTCCCCCTTGATTGGCGAGCAAATGCGCTGGAATCAGACCACCCCCCTTCACCCCGGTGCTTCTACCCCCTCCCCTACAAATAGAATCGAATTGCGTGATCGAAATTTCATGCCCTGTGGACATCAAGTTCGAATGTGTTTTATGGCAAAGCTGCTTGGAATGCCCAAAGGCCCCAGAGCTTCATATATACTGTAGGCTTCAGAGGTGCTGTGAATATCCAGGCAAGCTGGTTCAGACTTGACTCAGTATTTGGAATGGGTCACCATCCCCTTGCAGTTTCAGGACTACCAGTTGTGAGAAATATTTTCTATTATTAACAAATGACTCCAAGAGTGATCCAGAGAATTTTACATATTTCTAGCACTTCTATTCTATTATGTGAAATTCCTTTAATTGCTAGAAAGTCTTCTTTATTACTTACTACATAATTAGCTTGAGATTAGTATAAATCAGCCTCATTTTTATTTTGGAACCTGGACAAGACTTTGGGGTGTTAAAGATATAACACTTCGGTCAAGCACTGTGTGAAGTGAAGTGAGACAAAGAAGAGTATCAAACCCTGCTGCAGTGCAGCTCCAGAAATAATTTAATATTTATACCTTGGTCACAGACTGTGTAATAAATCTAGCAAGTTAATATGATGAGAAAGTGATGCATTTTTTTAGCAGCAATGAATGAGACCATCAAAGTCTGTAGGTCCAGGAGACTTAGGGATCCAGAGATATTCCAATGAAAGGGAATGTGCTTAGTTGAAAGAGAAAGTAAGTGGACTGAATAGATTACCCAGTCAATGTACTCTAAATGAGGGTGAGGCCAAGAAAGAAGTTACAGTGAAGTAACCTCAGCAGACAAAAGAGTCTTTAATCAGGACTATCAACTGATTAGAAACTGTAGATCGAGGGAATATTAATGAGATTTAATCTCTCGAGAAGTTGTTACATTCAGATCTAACTACTCGCTATATATATAGTTCTAGAAATTGAATATTATTAATTTGTGTACTAAGCCTGTACCTTTACTGCGTCATCCATGTCTAAGCCAGATGTTGTTACACCTGGGTCCCATAGATCCGCTACGGCGGATCTTAGCCGCCTTCATCCGGTTCATGCACGGCTGGATTGCCATCACAATCTTCAACACTCCCCCTCAATTCAGGCCGCGCCCAAAAACCTAATCCACCGGATAATCCTCGGTGTTGGTGCATATCCAACGCCTTGGTCATTAAATCCGCGAGGTTTTCCCTAGATCTAATGTAAGTGAGTGTCACCTCGTTAGAGGCCACCCGTTCACGAATGAAATGATAAGCCACATTGATGTGTTTGGTCCGCGCGTGATAAGTGGCATCGTGGGAAAGTATGATGGTGCTTAAGTTGTCCGATCGCATAGATGTGGGTGTGGTCTGATCTATTCCGAGATCTTGAAGGAATCTTCTAAGCCAGACAATTTGTTTGGCCCCCTCAGTCATTGCTATGTATTCCGCTTCCGTAGTGGATAACGCGATCGTTCTCTGTTTCTTTGAGCTCCATGCGATCGCGCCTCCTCCAAATATGGCTGTATAGCCGCCTATAGATAACGCATCCGGTCTATTTGCGTAATCGGCATCGGTGAATACCTCTAAATTGAGGCCGGCGCTCCATCTGTATGTAATGCCGTGATCACGTGTTCCTTTAAGGTAGCGGAGCACGTGTTTGATCGCCGTCCAGTGTTCCGGCCCTGTTACATACCATTGCAATGGTTGGTGAATACATGTAACAAGTTGCTGTTTAAATAGTGCCCACAGACTAATGCCAGATAACGTGGCATAGTGGCCTTTTGGCCCAGTTGGAAGAGCACATTACTGTGGGAATTTGTTGCCTTTCACAGGCCCGTATGACGTAGTAAATTGGCTGAGGTGTTGGACTGCGAAGGATATATTGGGACGGGTGCCAAGCGCTGCGTACATTAATGAACTGATTGCCTTGGCATATGGAATTTCCGGTGAACTCATCGCCTCTTCTGGGGTAGTTAATTTCGTATTTTTATTGAGGGGCATTGACACGGGGTTGGCGTCTTGCATGCGGAATCGAATGAGCAACTTGTCAATATACGCATCTTGAGAGATCTTGAGTGTTCCTGCTTTCCTGTCCCTTTCAACCCTTATTCCTAATATTTTCTTCATTTCTCCCAAGTCCGTCATGTTGAACTCGGCGTTCAATTCCTTCTTGGTATGTTCCATCCCTCTTTGGCTATTTGAAAATAGTCTGAGATGTCCCAACAGCAGCCACCCTAAGGTGGGGTGAAACTTGCCGGGATAAGGAAAAAGAGGACAGAGGCTCCAACAGCAGCCACCCTAAGGTGGGGTGAAACTCAACTGGAGCAAGGAAAATAGACCCAACAGCAGCCACCCTAAGGTGGGGTGAAACTCGACCGGGCAAAAAAGTAGAAAACATAGGTCAACTGGCTACAAGTCCCAAACTGCAAAAGCCCTCAGGGAAAAGCAACTGGGCGACCGGGGTGCAGAGCAATCCGCCCCTCAAATCTGCCTAAAAAGCCGTATGGGATCTGCCTAAAAAGCCGTATGGGATCCAACCCATCTGTAATAACCTGGCCAAGCACCCCCGCGTGTATTGGTGCAGGGCGGCAACCTAGCCTCTTTCGGGGGGTATTGGGAAGGGGGGGTTTAGTGGGTCGAGTATAGCACTCAACCCCACACTACCCAAAGTCGTATATAAATGGCTTGGGTGTCTGGCTACAGATTCCCCTCCTTGGCAACAAAAAAAAAAAAATAGTCTGAGATCATCCACATAAGTGGAAATTACATCTGTATTAGATCCGTCAATCCGGATGTAAACGCATTCATCGGCTGAACTTTGAATAAAATGAAAACTTAATAATGCCGATTGAAATTGTTGGTGCCAAGCCCGTCCGGCCTGCTTGAGTCTGTATAGTGCCCGTTTTAATCTTAATACGCACCCTGATCCATCATCAAAACCTTCGGGTTGGCACATGTAAATTTCCTCCTCAAGGGATGAATTGAGATAGGTGCCTTTGACGTCCATCATCTCGATTTCCCAATCGAGAGCATTTCCGATAGCTAGTAATGTCCGGAGTGAGTCAAACTTGACAACAGGGGAGGAAACTTCGAAATAGTCCATTCCCGGCCTCTGTGTGAACCCTTGTGCTACAAGCCGTGCTTTTGCCTTGTCAAAATCTCCATTTATTTGGGTCTTTGTAGCATATACCCATCGGCAGCCGATCACTGTCCATCCTCCCGGTAGCTCAACATAATCCCATGTGCCTATTTCATCATGCTGATCCATTTCATTAATCATGGCCTCATGCCAGATTGCAGAGTCGATCCGTGTGATCGCTTCCGTGTAGCTTTCCGGTTCCATGACTATTTCCTGGCTGATAAGCGCCTGATCGGCCCGCGTGGCTGGTTCCCCTGAATGGAGTAGCCGGTAATCTGGCCTGCTGGTATTTCGGGTACTGCGCCATACTTCCGGTGCTAGTGCTTGTTCCGGCATCTGTATATCGTCATTTGAGGTAGATGCAGGTGGGTCAGGTGATCGCTTGCGTGGTGTAGTCTCCCCCTCGAGCGGGACATCGTCGTCTTCATTCGGGATTGAATAAAGTCTGTTATCTGAACTGTCAAAAGTAATGTTCCTGGAGATTTGAATTTGCCTTGATTTTTTATTGTAATATCTCTATGCTTTTGAGTGTTCCGCTATCCCGACGAATAGATGTTCTTCAGCTTTCGGATCTAATTTAGATAGATTCATATGGAGTAATTTCCATCCCAAGCGCCCGGGTAGGTACCCTATTCTTAATATAATTTGAGTATGCCACTGCCTCGGGCCATAAGATTTTGGGTAGATCTTTAGCGAATATCATTGCGTGTGCGTGTTCCAATAGAGTCCGATTAATCCGCTCGGCAATGCCATTCTGGGCCGGTGAGTATGGAGCTGTAGTTTCCATAATAATTCCATTTTGTGCGCAATAATCTTGGAATTTTCTGTTAACATATTCTCCACCATTGTCAGTCCTAATTCTTTTGACCTTTTTACCGGTTTGATTTTCCAGAAACTCCTTGTATTGTGGGAAATTAACTGTGACCAGATCTTTGGTCAGCCCGAAATAGATTTTGGTATACCTGGTTTTGTAATCCGTGTATGTAAAGAAGTAGCGCTCGCGCCCTGAACCTTCAACTTGAGCCGGGCCCCACACATCGGATACCATGAGGTCACCGATCTCCTGGACCCATTCATGTGATTCCTTGGGCAACAGCTCCACATGGCGCTTGCCTTGAATACATGCCGTACATTGAGTTGGCGCTTGTGTGTCATCGATCGTTAGCCCTGTGACCAATTGATTCTTGTAGAGTGCCTAGATAGTATAGATATTAATATGGCCGAGTACCCGGTGCCATTTATCTAAAGTTCATCCCTTGGTTACAGCTGCAAAGTCCGGTGCCTGACCCAGAGATTAAAGTGATAAATGCGGAGGAGGATGCCCATTAGCTCAAGGCATGTGCGAAGTGTGTAATCAAAGCCTGGGTCAATATAGCCATCACCTGCCTTCCTTTCTGGTCGCAGAATTTGCTTAAGATCGGAAATTCGTAGGTTGACAAGGTTAGGATTTGGTGGTGGTGTGGGTGATGGTTGTGTTACATACCATTGCAATGGTTGGTGAATACATGTAACAAGTTGCTGTTTAAATAGTGCCCACAGACTAATGCCAGATAACCTGGCATAGTGGCCTTTTGGCCCAGTTGAAAGAACACATCACTGTGGGAATTTGTTGCCTTTCACAGTATGCCAGGTTGACCAAAGGTCAGCGGTTCAAATCCCTGTGTGCGCAATAATTTAGAGGGTTGTTGCAATCACTTGGACCCCAGGAACCCTGGCTTACATGATGGTCCATGACATCATGGGGGTCTGCTATGTCAAACAGTAATTAGAGTACTTGGGGGGAGCCACAGACAGGCCTGGGAAACCTGTTAAGATATCATCACTGTGGCACCTCGAGGGCTTGGTACCTAAGGGGAAGGTACTGTTACATAGCATTGCAATGGTTGGTGAATACATGTAACAAGTTGCTGTTTAAATAGTGCCCACAGACTAATGCCAGATAACCTGGCATAGTGGCCTTTTGGCCCAGTTGAAAGAACACATCACTGTGGGAATTTGTTGCCTTTCACAGGTTGTGATGGAGTCTATTCTGGGATAGTTTCAACAATGTCCTGAACAATCTCAGGAATGTCACCCAGGTTATCCTCCTCTTGCTCTGGCCCATTAACTTGGGTAACTATGGGTATGTCATCTTCCTCATCTGTGGTCTCCAATATTATACTCCCTTGATCTGAATCTGAATCTATTTTGACTTCCTTGAGAGCAGGTGGCTACTTTGATGACATGCCACCAAGAAGGACATGTATATTACCAAAACCTCCATTCCGCATTTTTGCTGTCCAGTCCCATTGTCTCTTTTTATTGTGCTGTTGTGTCCTTATGGATTGGACTGTGCCTTTTTTCTTGTATGGTCCCTGTTGTTTAGTTTTGTCACTGCTTTGTGATCCAAATAATTTTGCCAATTGTTTTTTCCCTTTTGCAAGCCACTTCTCAAGGCCATTGAGGTCATCCACCAGGACATCATTGTCCACTGACAGCTGAGACAAAGTAGATGCTGATGAACTTGGGCTTTGTGAGAAATCTCTACTGAATGATAGGCTTTCAGATCCCTCCCTATTTGAATCAGGTTGCGTAATTTTCTGCTTCTGTAGGGAAATTCTTGTCAACAATTCATCCTGAACAGATTAAAGGGTTAAACCTTGATGGCATGGGTCCTAAGATTAGATACTGTCTGGCTTCTCTTGAGTTTAGACATCTTCTAGTAGATTTTTGACAGCAACAGACACCCGGGACTATCACCATTACTGGTGGGAAAGACTTTCTATATATGGAATATTTCCTTATATAGGTGATTACATCAGTGCAAAAATTTTGTGACCAAAATTTTTTTGACAGTGTCAGACTGCTTAAAAAATGTGTTTATGAATTTTGAGAAGATGTTTGAAAGTTTGGATATACTACACTTGCAATAGTGATTTTTTTCAAAAATTAAAACCAACAATATGTACATATAGTTCTATGCCATTGATCTGTGGTCTCAGAATAATTTTTTTGTCAATGCTGCCAGATCCTTGTGCAAAATGGCGAGTGTGACACTTGAGTCATGTGACCTTAGCGGAAACCATTTGTCTGCTACCTTACCATCTACACAGCTGTGACACCACTGGATTGCCATTGAAAAAGTCATTGGCTCATATGCCACTATAAGTTACAGTATGAACCACATCTGTCCCAATTGTCCTCAGTTACTTTTTCATGTTGCAGTCCCTCAAAAGACAGGATGGTGTCCCTCACAGTGTTACAATGTAAAGGAATAATGTAATCGTAATAAATGTAATATCTCCTAAAGATAAACAATGGTGAGGTTCAGAGCAGGGCACAGTTTTAACTTGTATGTTGCATTCACCAGATTGCATTGGTCTCTAATTTCGGAATAGTGAGACAGAAGAACTAGCTTAGTCGAAAATCAAAGTCGATTATCTGACTGAAGACTAAACTACTGAATGTACAAGATCTTTATACTACTTTCAAATCTACTAGGAGTCGACTAGATTCCTATAATAGATAAGAAAGCCAAGGATCGTGAAAAGTGAGAATGGAAATACTACATCCCAATCTTGATCTCCTCCATGACATTGGGGGTGACATGTCATCCAATTCCCAACAGAGTTACCCTAAGGAATGTAATAATAAATCGGATATAAGAGACAGAATGGAATTGCAAATAAATGAAAGTGGAGTAGAACGTAAATGAAAGGATATTAAACATAAATGAAGACAGAATGGAATTGCAAGCATATGGAGTGTGACGTAAACGAGTGGAGTGAATTGACAGAAGCATGTGATGCCAAGATGGATATGTGAGGTGCATATAGTCCATGGGCTGAGGGCATATAGTTGAATAGGCAAGTGAGGCTAGAGTTGTGCTGAGCAGGCTGAAATGAATAGTCGGGTATGCCGGCATACGGTTCCTAACAGTATCCCCCCCTTACGGCTGAGTCCTATGAGGCCATGGAAATGAAGTTCTAGAATGGTGGCCCCATTGGAGTTTGGAAATGCAAAAGAATATAAGAGTGGCCGTGAGGGAGTTTGGGGGGTAACCATCATCGACATCATAATGGACGACTTGTATATCAACCCCTTGTATATCCGCAAGCTCATGGGCATGTACAGCTTTCCCATTACATCTTATCTCAACAACCCTCGTCCCATTGATATTCCTACCCCTTTGTCATCCACCATCAAACTGCTAGGATACAACTCAAAGAAGATGCCCAGGGCACCATTGATATGAGGGTGCCATGGGTTGAAGGCTTGCACTCAAAAAGTGCAAAGGTAAGTAAGCCTCCTCTCGTGATTCAACATGTTGCTTATCGAGTTGTTTCCCTTAGTACACTTGCCTTGAAATGCAAGGTGATGACACCAACAACCTCGTCATGTTCTATTGTGATGCGAGGTTGGTTGAGGAGGATGAAGACACTCCTTGGATCGAGAGTCGTAAATCAGATGCTCCATGTGATCGTTGTGTCAAGTGTCGCAATGCATGTCTGAGGAAGTGGGATGGTGAGTTGGATTTGGGTGCATGTGTATGGTGTAGTGAGTGAGGTGTATGGTGTAGTGAGTGAGGTGTATGGTGTAGTGAGTGAGGTGTGGGGTGTTCAATTGATGTGCGAGGTCGAGGGACAAGTAAGAGGAAAGGTAAAGGGAAGGGAAAGGTGAGAAGCAGTGAGTCTGAGAGAAGTCTGAGGAATGAAAAGGCAAGGAAAGGTATGCCTGACATTGAGGTTCATGATTCAGATAGGCCAGGACCTTTGAAAATGGTAAGGATCCAGCCAGGGGCATGTACCCCCTCCTCTAACCTGGTACTCCCACTCCCCAGCCCCCATCTCCCTCACCTCCTCCTGAACCACCCATCCTTTCACCTCCTATGGTGGTACCGACACCGCACATAATGGTGTCTTTGCCTTCACCTCCACCTCCTCCACTGCCTCCTCCTCCACCTCCTACTCCTTCACCACTACCTATGCCATCCCCCCTGCCTCTTCCCTCACCGCCTCCCGTGGTCATCCCCCCTCCTCCCCTCATTGTTCCTACACCTCCCTAGCCCTCCCCAGTCATTGTGTTGACTGCAGCTCTAGTAGAGCTCAAGCAGTCCATGGACAAACTTTGTTGGGAAGTGGCAGATAGCAGGCATGAGAATGCCGAGCTGAGGATGTCAAATGATGAATTGCGAGCAGAGGTAAGGAACTTGTTGTTGCAGATAGGTTATTAGAGGTCCGTCAGTGCAGATGTGATGCAGGAGCCACCCAGGGTGTGGGGAACTTGGGAGAATTGGGTGTTGGGGTCTGAAAACCCGAAGAGTGCCTTTGATGAGGCTGAGGATGAAATAGATTTAGGATTGTAGAATAGGAGTGGTTTTGAATTGTATTTTCTTTTGGATTGTACTTGAGCGTGAATTGAATGGTTTGGAATTAAGAGTTGAATTGAAATAAGGAATGATGGAATGGGAACTGAGAGTTGAACTTGAAAATGGAAAGAAGGAGCTGAATTGTGAGTTGAAATGAGTGAATTGGAATTGAGGGTTTTTGTTGAACTATATGCCTATTTTCTCAAATATAAAAAAAAACCCATAAATATTTCTTTCTTATCTTTCATATTTTTTCCTATTTTGTTTTACTATTAACAATGTAAAAGTGTATACAAGGGAATTTCTAAAAAGCAGAGAAGAGAAGAAAAAGGGAAAAAGATAGTTACTGAGTTGAATAGCTGACCACTGTTCCATATATGGGTTTATTGGACAGCGACTTAGGTTCAAAGTCGTCTACAGACAGGGAGGACACATGCACGTGGATATTGAATGGCAGACAAAGCTACTGTGGCATTTCAGTCAGCTAAATGACTAGGAATGAACAGATATCAAATAGGACTTACATTTCATGAAGGATAGGAGAGATGGGTGAAGGGGAATGACTGCGATCACAGACTGGAGAGAAATCCTTGGTTGATGAAGACAGATGTGTAGAGATTCAAGGAAGTGACACGATTATGATTCGTCTACACAGAAGGATGGGGATTGATGATGGGCAATATTGTATAACACGGGTATGAAGTTGTGTTAAGTCCGCGTGTCAGGCGCTTAGCTAGTACTTCCGAAGGGGTTTTCCGGGCTAGTGCGAAGGTCCGTAACGGGGCCGAAGACCGAGATCGGGATCGGACGGACTACGGACGGAGACGGAGGCGCCGGGGGTTTAGGGTAGGTCACGGAATAGATCAATCCGGTCGCTGAAGTGTTCGAGGTCGAAGGGACTTGGCTTCAACTTATGTGTTGCGCCCTCCTCGATCGTCTGTCCCTAATTTCGGAAAGGAGGCCGGAGTTTACCGGAAATGAATCGGAAACTGGTGGGAGACTAAATCGATATTCGTACTAGCGAACAGTCCAGTCGACTGTCAGACTATATACATGTGGCTTATCCTTGTACTACTTTTGCCGGTCATAAAACAAGGAGGAAAAGGAGTACAAGGGGTCAATAGTAAGGAAGAACAAGGGGGTAAGGTACGTGATACTAGCGCGTCGGTTATCAAGATGCGGAATCCTATGTTACGGGAATCGGAATCGGACTAGTGGGGGTTCGGACGGATGTTACGGGAACGGGAACGGAAACGGGAACGGAAACGGGAACGGGTCCATACTTCGATGGTCGGGAAGGATTCGGAGACGGGGGTGGGTGGTTGTGGGGGTTGGTGTGGGTTTGTTGGAGGCATGGGGCGTAACAAGTTGAGGGAATGGGAGAGTTACTTACAGTAAAAACAATGAATGACCAATGGGCGGCTGAACAAACCCAAAATGGGCGACTGTCAAGTACACGTACTGAGACCCATCTATTCGGCAGTGCTGACCGAGCAGCCATCCTATGTTCATGTCCAAGTGTCCACGCCGCATGCATATCACTTGGTTTGCCGGTCTCAGCTTGGCACATCCACCACCCACACACCTACTCCTCACCCCTTGGTCCATCTCACCTTGGGACTTTCTGTCCTTGTTCTATCCTCAGTCACAGCCCTTTTTTTATAGTCGGGCACTTCCTATTGTCCTATCCTTGGCCACATTTCTATTATTCTATCCTTTATTGTTCTATCCCTGTTTTACATTCCTTCATTCTAATTTTACTCGTTGTGGACAATAACCACATGCTCTGCATACCTTATTGTTCCACATTCCTTATTCCACATGTCACTTCTTAACCTATATAAGTAGGACATGCATGTACATATCTCCTCATTCTGGGTATCAACTAGGCTTAGGTCCTTCTACCTTCTTCCCCTCTGTTAAGTCCTTGACTCGGGCCGGCATCATCAGCATTCTCCCGAGTATCTGTCTGTTGCAAATTGGTGGCATGCACGGCAAGTAGGGCACAATGCACAAGTATGTTGAAGCCAATGCCACTACTCCTGGCCTGCAGGACTTGGCCATTGTCTGCCCAACCCCTCGGCAGTCCCGAAGTCCATCAGTACCCGAAGCTTGACAGCAACACACCAATCCTATCTAATGGAAACACAATT
>QLPI01007731.1:0-20169 GCA_003314275.1 Chroogomphus rutilus | reverse complement strand
TGGAGGTATTGTCCACAATGATCAAGAATAGAACAAGGAATGTGGATGATAATAGAACAATGCAGTATGACCGAGAACAAAAGAGTGAGTGAGAATAGAACAATAGAGAGTGGCTGAACATAAAACAATAGGGCCACTGCCGAGTGACAACAAATAGTGAGTGTCCTGAGGGTAAACAGGCAAGGAGAAGGACAGGGAATAAAAGAATGATAAAGAATAGGAGGGTGGGATAGAGATAATGAACCAAATGATGAACCGAATGTACCGAGCCGAGGCCACACACTGGTGAGGGATGATATGGTAAGGGTTGGTTGGTCAGTACTGCCGAGTAAATCAGAGCATGGTATTGTGGGCTTGACAGGAAGGTACACTATAGCTGAGGAAATAATTAAGTAGAAACTCCTTGTCTCAGGTATAGTACACTATATAAAATCTCCCAAAAGACTTGGATTCATTTAAAGTGCTTTGTGCCCTCTGTATACATATATATTATATTACCAGAAAGTATCTAGCAGGTCTGATTTAATTTGGTGTTGCTACAGCAGTTCTATAACTAGGGTCAGTGAGGGCCAACTATCAGAAAAAACCTAATTTTTCATTGAGAAATTTTACATGGCATTTTTTATCACAAGGCACTTCACACTAGGTTAAATGGGGTGTACATTAATTTTCAAATAGAATGGCTATGATATGATGGAAATGGTTGTGTTGTCTTTTTGCCTATATACAGTAGGGAACAAAACCATTCAAGTGTCTTGAACATTTGTGTTGTACTGTAAATAATGGGAGAATTACACAATCAAAAAAATAACGTAATTAGTGGAGATAGCCCTGCTTCTGAACTTGTGGTCACAATCAAGATGATTATGTAACTCTCAATATTCATTGAGATATTAATTATTTAAAAAAATGAAGCATTGGGATGGTTTTGTCCCTCATAGTTATTAATGCAATAAATTGTATATATAGGGCTGGAAATCACATGACAAGTCACATGACATCATGTGAACCTTTTTATAGTTTGTTTCTGTCCAAAAAAAGCCAAACATCCCTTGTTCAGAACCATGAAGCCTCTCTCTGCTGCTAAAGTTGACTCTATCATCCAATTGCTCAAAACTAGTCATTCTAGCCACTACATCTCCTCTTACCTTGGTGTCTCTGTTAGCTCTATCTCTACCATTTGCAGGAAACACTGTCCTGATATACCCAAGGCCACTGGTGGTCGCCCATCCAAGATCTCCCCCTCCAATATCTACCATATTGTATCACTCATATAAAGAGGGAAGATTGAGAATGCAACCCAGGGTACCCAGGTGCTCAAAAACATTCTCAATGAACCAGTGACATCCAAGACTGTGAGGAGGAACCTGAAGAAGGCTGGGATGAAGGCAGTTGTAAAGAGAAAGAAGCCACTTCATAGTTCAAGGCATAGGAAGGCAAGGAGGGAGCTTGCAGAAGCTCATCTGGAGTGGACTCTAGAGGACTGGAAGCATGTTGTCTGGTCAGATGAGACCAAAATCAATCGATTGGGGTCAGATGGAAGGAGATGGGTGTACAAAAAGGCTGGAGAGCCTTTGAATGATAGGCTAGTTGAGGGAACACTGAAGTTTGGTGGAGGTTCTGTGATGGTATGGGATTGTATGTTGTGGGAAGGACCTGGCTATGCTGCCAAAATTGATGGAAGGATAGATGGGGAGTTATACAGGCAGATTTTGGATGATGAGCTTCAGTCTAGCCTGGAGTATTATGGTAAAGATTCTACTGACATTATTTTTCAACAGGATAATAACCCCAAGCACATGTGCAAGAAGGCCACTGAGTGGTTTTCTGACCATGGCTATGAGGTCATGAAGTGGCCAGCTCAGTCCCCTGACCTAAACCCCATTGAACACCTCTGGACTATTGTCAAAGCACCTTTCTGACTATGAACACCCCCCTAGTGGAGTGCATGAGCTATGGGAGAGGATTGGAGGGGAATGGGAGAAGATAGAGTCAGAGGTGTGTCAGAAGTTGATTGAGAGCATGCCTAGAAGGGTGCAGGCAGTGATGAGAGAAAATGGGGGCTTTACCAAGTACTGATATATACCATTTCTTGTTTAAAAAATGTGAGGGACAAAACCATTCAAATGCTTCATTTTTTAAATAATTAATATCTCAATGAATATTCAGAGTTATGTAATCATCTTGATTGTGACTACAAGTTCAGAAGCAGGGCTAATTCCACTAATTACATCATATTGTTTAATTATGTAATCCTCCCGTTATTTACAGTACAACACAAATGTTCAAAACACTTGAATGGTTTTGTCCCCTACTGTAAACAGATGTAAATTTGACATACATATATATACCTCTAGTTGACTGGACTATTTGTTAGTTCAAATATTGTTTTAGTCTTCCTATCTGTACTTGTGTTTTCTGTAAGTCCAAAATACAATCTAAGAGGGCACAATATATAATTTGAAGCCAAGTCCTTATGACTGTGAACCCTTAGCATCGACTATCATATAGTCATTGTTGTGAGTCTAACCATCCATCCCCAGTACTTCTACTATCATTGTCCATCTGTCCATCTACCTTTCCATTATCCATCCTCCATTATTCAAGAATCTTTCTATCCATCTCCCTGCTATATTAACGCCCTGTCATAATCTCACCAGGATTAAAGCTGCTCTCATTTCTGGCTCCAATCACATGATCATATTCCCTTTTTAAGACAACTCTGTTCAAACCACATAGATGTGCCTTTACCCTCAGCCAATCCCATTTGTCCACTTCCTCAGTCCATACAACTTCTGCTGCCAATCTTCAGCCCTCTGGTTGGACAATGCACCCTTTATTCAACAGTTGTAACCTCATCCGACCTTTATTATTAAATGCTTTTAATTTCCATTCTATTATCTCACCAATCAACTCAACTCCACTCACCCTTTCCAGAAATGGAAGTACATTAAGATCCCACCTAAGATCCCATTCAGATCCTGCAGCAGCTTGGTCACAAAGTTCGCTTAAGCCCCTTGTACTTTCACTCCCTTGTTCTTTCGATCGGAGACCCTTTCCCCATTTTTTTCCTCCCTTGTTCTCAGTTGCTAAGTCCTACTGGAATTTGAAATATGTACTAGTATAAATACTCATGTAATGTAGAAGTTTGGTAGTCTGATAATCAACTTAGAATTCAACCAGACAAACCTTACCCACTCTCTGAGCTTCATCGCACTCTCCAAACTTTCATCAAACAACCTCTGCGACCTCGCTCTATCCTAAACCTCTGTCCAAAGTTAGAGACCAATGAGATTTGGAAGGTGCAGCACATAAGCTAAAGCCAAGCCTCATGCATGAACCTCAGAAAAGTTTCAACTCACCGAGCTTTATGTGCTAAGAACCTCACTGTTTGCATTCTTAACAGACCCCATAGACAGACTGTGCCCTTTATAAAATGCCACAGCCAAGTATAGATTAAGCACCTGGACTACAGAGTTAATATCAAACCTGAACCCAACCTATTCCACATTGCTAGCTAGCAGGTATCCTTGGCCATCATGGCTTGCACCCTTACTGAGTTAGTGATTGGCAGGGGTAACTCCCAGGTATATTGTATCTACCCCTACCCATACCCAAGAATACCCTTACCCTTAACAATGGGTAAAGGGTTATCATGCATACGGGTATGAGTATCCATGGGTTCAATGGGTATTGTTCTCACCCACCAACCACAATGGGTATATATTTACCTAAAACTCAAAATCAATATATTTTCATATTTTAAAAAATCAGAATTTATTTAAAATATTTTGTGGCTGATGGAATAAAAGTTCAGCACCAACCTCACTTATATCAGCTTGGTGTCAATTATATATACAATATGCAGCCAGGGACTCGCTCAAGATATAATACTTACTCTGTACACCATGTCTCTTCTGGGACCCACACCTGTTGGGAAAGATAGAGGACTCTAATGCGACACTGTGCAGATGTAACCTCTGTAATATTCTCTAGTGATGGCAGCCGAGTTGTGTCTGGGTCAGAGGACAAGTCTGTTTGTATGTATATGGGACACGGCTACTGGCAAGTTGGAATGCATACTGATGGATGTCATACATGTGTACATATGGTGCATGCATGTCATATGTGCACACATACAATATCTGTATGGTGAGTATGACTTACCAGGTTACTTCTTCAAGAAGGGGGCCAATGGTCAGATAGTTTCAGAAGCACTGAATGAATGCTGGCATTGTCTAGCTCTCTCCCTATGCCATGGCCAATACAACAACTGCTACAATATGCACCTGGCTTAGTTGGCTCATCACTTGGTCAAACAAAAACACACATGCTACATACATCATGGATATGGTGCTATTGATGTCGATGCCCAATAAATACTCTCCATTTGCCATTGTGAATATGATAACTGCTGTGATATGCACATGTTATATACCAATGCATCCTGGATGTGCTACACATGAACCAGTTTTGGATCCACAAATGAGTATCATCTGGTAAGCAGTCAAGTTTGCCTTTCAAGGGTGACCCTGCCATTCCCTTAGTCTGTCAGTTACTGTCTTAGGTCCTGGTCCTGGTCTGCCCCACACTCTAACACATTTTATCTACTTCAATGAAGAGAAAGGATTTTTTGTTAATGAAGAAAAATTTCTTTCACTATTTGTATATAAATTTGCTTCTGCTTGGGTATATTAAGAACCATATGCCAGCATGCCCGACTATTCAATTCAGCCCGTTTAGCCTAACTCCACACTCACTTGCCTATTCATTCATATAATCCTCTACCCTCGAATTCTATTGCACCTCATGTATCCATCTTGGTGTCACATACACCTGTCAATTCACTCCACTCATTTATGTCAATCCCCATATGCTTGCAAATCCATTTTCACTTCATTTACAATTAATACTTTCTTCATTATGTTCCATTTCACTTTCCTTATTTGCAATTCTATTCTATCTCTGATATCTGATCTCCTACTGTTTTGGAACCTGGACAAGACCTTGATGTTAAAGATATAACACTTCAGTCAAGCACTGTGTAAAGTGAAGCGAGACAAAGAAGAGTTTCAAACCCTGCTGCAGCGTAACTCCGGAAATAATTTAATATTTATACCTTGGTCACAATCTGTGTAATAACTCTAGCAAGCTAACACAACAAGAAGTTGATGCATTTGTTAGCAGCAATGAATGAGACTATCAAAGTCTGTAG
This sequence comes from Chroogomphus rutilus, assembly GCA_003314275.1. Lineage (NCBI taxonomy): Eukaryota > Fungi > Basidiomycota > Agaricomycetes > Boletales > Gomphidiaceae > Chroogomphus > Chroogomphus rutilus. Next base: position 14,954 of record QLPI01007731.1, on the reverse strand, counting down.
GTTCAGGACACTTAGGGGTCCAGAGATATTCCAATGAAAGGGAATGCACTTAGAGGAAAGAGGAAGTAAGTGGACTGAATGGATTACCCAGTCAATGCACTCTAAAACGAGGGTAAGGCCAAGACAGAAATTACAGTGAAGTAATCTCAGAGACAAAAGAGTCTTTAATCAGGACAATCGACTGATTAGAAACCCCCAGGGATAGAATGAAATTGAACTGGACAATCAACAGAACAATCTCACTCTGTAGAATCAGTTTACTAAGCAGGACAATCAACTACTTAGGCTAAATCTGTTAAGTCTTGGTAATGCCGATAGTGTGGATGGGAGTCGGCCAAGTCCTGCAGATCAATCAAGGTGGGTAGGTTTCAATATACTCATGTGTTTTGCCCTGCTGTTCTGTGCATGCCACTAATTTGGACAGAAGAAGAACATGGGAGGGTGCCAAGAGTGTCGGCCCAAGTAAGGGACTTCAGATGGGAAGAGGAAGGACTAGAGAATGTGAACCAAGTTGATATTCAGAGTGAAGAACTATCTACATACATTCGCCACTTATATAAGTTAAGAAGTAAGATGTAGAACAGGGTGACATAAGGAATGGAGAACAATAAGGTATTAAGAATCATGTGGAGGTATTGTCTACAATGATCAAGAATAGAATAAGGGATGTAAATGAGAATAGAATAATGAGATATGGCCAAGAATAGAATAATGGGAAAATTGGCCAAACATAATACAATAGGGCCATGACCAAATAATAAGTGAATGCCAATCATCTCAAAGGGAAACGGGTAAGAAAAAGGATGTGGGATGATGTCAAGTACACGTACCGAGTGTGTGGTAATTCAGCAGTGCCGACCGAGCAGTCAGACTACATCCATGCACAAGTGTCCAAGCCACATGCAAGTCACTTGGTATACTGGTCTCAGCTTGGCACATCTACCATCCACATTCCTTGTCCCTATCCTTTATCCACTTTGCCCCATTCACCATCCATTAATCCCACCCTGTCTGCTCCTTACTCCTCGACCCATCTTACCTTGGGACATCTGACCATTGTTTTATCCTTGCTATAACCCATTGTTTTATAAGTCGGGCACTCCCTATTGTCCTATCTTTGGCTATATTCTTATTATTCTATTTTCATTGTTCTATCCCTGTTTACATTCACCCATTCTATTTTTGATCATTGTGGACAATACTCCCACATGCTCTGCATACCTTATTGTCCCACATTCCTTATTCCACATGTCGCTTCTTAACCTATATAAGTAGGACATGCATGTACATACTTCCACATTCTGGGGATCAACTAGGCTTAGGCCTCTTACCTTCCCTTTCCCCTGTAAAGTCCTCTACTCGGGCCAGCACCTTTGGCACTCTCCAAGTATCCCTTCTGTTCCAAATTGGTGGCATGCATGGAAAGTAGGGCACAATGCACGAGCACGTTGAAGCCAAAGCCACTACTTTCAGCCTGCAGGACTTAGCCGCTCCCTGCCCGTACCTTCGGCATTACTGACGCTTGACAGAACAGAGAATGGTAAAGGATAGAGGGGATGGGATAAGAGGGGTGAACCAGATGATATACCAAATGTACCAGGCTGAGACCACATACTAGTGAGGAGCAACTTGTTACTGGTGTGTGGGTTTAATTGGTAAGGGTCAGTCAGTATTGCTGAGCTTGGTATCATAGACTTGACAGAATCCAAGTTACTAATACTGGACAATCAATGGTACTAATATATGAGAAATAATAATAATACCAGACAATCAACGGTACTAATATTATGTAAACCTAGTAGCAGGACAATCAACTGCTGACTAAGAATTACTGAGTCACAAAGTCAAGCTGACAAAGGTGATGAAGATGATGATATGAATTGATTGCTTCAAAGGGGGCAGGAAGGTCTCCTTTTATACTGATTTACAGGCTGATTAGTAAGCTAAGCATCTAATTCTACACCTTCCTAATAGGAAAAGTCTTCCAGAAACTAGTGGTCTGTGCACAGAAGGTCATGGAAGGTGCTGGAACTTTGTAGAAGTTCCTGGATCTAGTTTGAGCTACTTTTCTTATTTAGTAATTAAAAAAGGTATTGTAGACTGGTTTTGAGCATGTGATTAAGGGCAGAGTGTCAGGCACCGGTACTGCCGACGATGCATGGGTCGAGCATTATAGTAACAGTGCTGGCTTCACGATGCTGGCAGGAATCGGCCAAGTCCTGCAGGCCAGTCGTAGTGGCTTGGCTTCAACATGCTCGTGCATTACGCCCTACTTTCCATGCGTGCCACTGATTTGGGACAGGAGAGATACCCAGGAGAGCGCTAAGAGTGTTGGCCCGAGTAAAGGACTTTAGACAGGAGAAGGGAGGACAAGAAGGCGTAAACCTAGTTGATTTCCAGAACGAAGAACCATCTACATACATTCACTACTTATATAGGTTAAGAAGTGAGATGTGGAACAGGGTGGCACAAGGAATGGAGAACAATAAGGTATGAAGAATCATGTGGAGGTATTGTCCACAAGGATCAGAAATAGAATAAGGAATGTGGGCAAGAATAGAACAATGAAGTATGACCGAGAATAAAAGAGTGAGTGAAAATAGAATAATGGAAAATGGCCGAATATAAAACAATAGGGCCATGACCAAATAATAGGCAAGTAGTAAATGTCCCAAAGGGGAACGGTTACAGGGAAAGAAGGGGAATGGAAGAATAACAATGAATAGAGGGGATGTTAAGATCACATATCAGGTGCTTAGCTGGTGCTTCCAGAGGTCCCGTTTCCTGGATGTTCAGAAATCGGAAGGTCGGTTCGGACGGAAAGTGCAGAAGGATGGAAGCACCAGGGCTTCGGACTGTTCACAGTATTTAGGTAGTTCGACTAGTCGTTCGAGTGTTTCGAGGTCGCAGGGACTGGCTTCAACTTATGTGTTGCGCCCTCCTCGATCGTCTGTCCCTAATTTCAGAAAGTCGGAAAGTTACCAGAACTGAATCGGAACTATGATGCAGAACTAAATCGATATTCATACTGGCAAATAGTCCAGTCGACTAGTGTCTTATATACATGTATCTATCCTTGTACTATCTTGTGCCGAGTAAAGACAAGGGGACAGGAAAAATACAAGGGGGCTAATGGGGGGCAAAAACAAGGGGCGAGGTACGCGTCAATCTTAAGTTTGTTTGCATGTGGAACCTTGATTTCTGGAGTCATGGAAAGTGTCGGAATTGGAAGTTGTGGTTTTCCGATTGGGCCGTGGGAAGTCTGTTTTGGAGAGTGGTCAGAGTTGGTTCATAACAGTATCCCCCCTTCAGGGCTGAGCCCTTGAGGTCCTATGCCCGTTGGAGTAGTGATTAAGGCGGATATGATCGTGGGAGTGTTTGTGGGCACCTTGTGGCTCATAGGCGCCAGTATCCATTTGCCTATATGAGGGGGTTCCTCAGGGCTGGCAGGTTTCCCCCCAATGGATGATGCAAGTTTGCAACAGACGGAAAGTTCTAGGGCTTCCTCCCAATCTTTCCTGAATGGGGGTTCACTGGTGGTTTCCCGGGTGGACCTGGAAAGGGCCATGCGGCATCTGAGGAGTATCGAGGATGAACTGGTAATCCTTCAGGCTCGTGCTGTCGGAGAAGGTTTTCCTTCCAGTGAGCGGGTTCCTTGGACAACCCTCTTCCTAGATAACCTCTTCTTCTTTCTGTAGGGCCCGGTCAAGTCCCCATCCCTCAACCTCCCGGAAGCATCTCCAGTGGTCGCTCTGAGCAGGAGCCCTTCCTTAATAGCCTTGAGACCTGGATGTCAGCCCAGTGGGCTCGATACCTGGAACTTGTAACTGCGTCCACTGGTGTATCTGGCGGACTGCTATCGGAGCTGGAGGATCCAGGTGCTTTCGATCAGAATTCTGCATTTGTTGCTCTTCTGGACCAGGTCCAAGAGGAGGCAGTTCAGTCCCGGGGTGCTTTGGAGGCGGCCAGGGGTCATTTGGACGTCCTGGCATTGACGACGGAAAATCGTCCAGAGGAGATGGCGCAGATCGTGCGTCTTTCGTCCCTTTTGTCGTCGGTAGTTGAGGGTCAGGTAGAGTCTGAGTCGGGCATGCGGCCAGGGGGATCCATGGTTTCTAATGATAGCGAAGTGTCTGATGAACCTGTCTTCTAATAGGCATCTAGCTTGAATGATTAAATGGTTTTATTGTTCGATAAATTATGGTGTCCGGCTGGTCGAGTTCTTACGGGCCCGGTTTGAGTGGGTATGCACGGTGAAAGTCGGAGACTACTTCCATAGCATGTGCCAACTCTGTTGTGGGGAGCCAAGAGGTTTCTTCTTCCGTTCCTTCATAACCAGCCCACCTAACTAGATATCTGAGTTGACAGCCATGGCATCGGTCGATTTTTGAATCCAGGATTTCCGCTATTTCATACTCCGGTTCCCGGTCAATTTTTACTGGTGGTTGGGGAGGTATTATTCGACCGGGGAAGGTGTTGGGGGTTGATGGTTCCAGCATGGATATGTGGAAGACAGGGTGGATTGATCGCATGTTTTTTGGGAGACGGAGGGTGTAGGATATTGGTCCCACCTGAGCTATGACTTTGTAAGGGCCTAGGTATTTCTCAGATAATTTCCGGGACAGTCTTGTGGTCTGGATATTGTCCGATTTGAGGAAGACTTGATCCCTGATCCTGATTTCTGGTGCTTGGGCGCGGCGTTGATCTGCAGAGGCGGCGTATCGTTGTTGGGCAGCAGCTATGTTTTCGCGGAGTTCCTGGTGTAGCTCGTCCAGATTTACCGCAAAGTCATGTGCCCTGAAGGAAGCTAGGTCTCGCTTGGGGTGGAAGGTGATGTCCAGGTGGTAACCTTTATTGGCGAAGAAGGGAGAGATACCGGTCGTGGCATTGGGGGCATTGTTGTAGGCGAATTCTGCGATCGGGAGGAGGTCTGCCCAGTTGTCCTGCTGGTAACTGCAGTATACCCAGAGGTACTGTTCCAGGGTTTGGTTCATTCATTCTGTCTGGCCATCGCCCTCTGGGTGGTAGCTGGAGGTGAAGTGCAGTTTCATATCCAGGGCCTTTCCCAGGGACCTGAAGAAGGAGGATACAAACTCCATTCCGTGGTCCAAAGTGACGTGTGACAGGACCCTGTGTTTGGAGAATACGTGGAGCACGAACAATTTGGCCAGGATGGGGGCCGTGATGGTGTCGTGGGTGGGGATGAAGATGGACTGTGTAGTGAGACGGTCCACGATGATGAGGATGGAGTCGAAACCGGCCGACGGGGGCAGCTTTTCGATGAAGTCCATCGAGATGGAGTTCCACGGTCGTGTGGGGACTGGCAGCTGTTTCAAGAGGCCGTATGGTCGATGTCTTTGTGATTTGGCACACATGCATGTCGTGCAGGATTTGATGTAGGATTTGATGGTTTTTCGGAGTTCGGGCCAGATGTATTCCCATCTAATGAGATCTAGTGTTCAGTTTTGTCCAAAGTGTCCAGAGATGGGGTGGTTGTGTTTGTTCTGTAGGACTTGTAGGTGAAGGTCTCCGCTGTCGGGCACGTAGATGCATTGGTTAAGGAGGAGGAGGCCATCTGGTGAGGCTGACCATTTCCTGTCGGGGTTGTCAATCTTTCCCGATGTTTCCGCATCGCTCCAGGTTGCTGTATGGATGTTGTTATGAAGCCGTTCTGTGTCCATTATTGTGACTGCTCGGAGTGTAGGGAAGTATAGTGATGTGGCCCGTAGGGATGAAACTAGTTGTTCTGTGGTGAATACGGGTCAAAGGTTGTGGGGGTTGACTGTGGCGTAGTTGTTCCCTCCTTCCTTTGGGTAGACATCCCACCGTCTAGTCAGTGCATCCGGTTTGGCTCCAAGGCATCCGAGGCAGAAGCGGATGGTCATGTTGAACTGTGAGAGGTATTCCAACCAACGGACCTGCCGGCGGGTGAGGAGCTTGGTTGTTGAGAAGTATTCCAGGTTTTTATGGTCCGTGACTACGTCAACAGGGTCGGGGGACCCTTCTAGGTAGTGTCGCCAAGTTTTGAAGGCTTCGTAGATCGCGAGCAGCTCCTTATTGTGCACGTTGTAGTTCAGTTCTGGTGGTGTGAAGGTTTGAGAATGGAAGGCGATTGGATGTATGTTATTGTCCGTGGGGGAGACTGTCGATAAGATGGCTGTGAGGGCATAGTCAGAGGCATCCATCTCGACGATGAGGCGGGAACCGGGAATCCATTGGCTCAACACAGGGGCCATTGTAAAGGCTTTTTTGAGGGTTTCAAAAGATGTCCTGCAGCTATCGGTGAAATTCCATGGCGTGTCTTTCCGTGTCAAATGGGTTAGTGTGATCATGATGTCAGAGTAGTTGAAAATGAAGCATCTGTAGAAGTTTGAAAATCCAAGGAAGGACTGTACGTCCTTGACCTTGCGCGGTTCCAGCCAATCCTGAATTACTTTGATTTTGTTGTTAGCCATGGTGAGGCCGTTTGGGGACAGGATATATCCTAAGTATTCCACGGTGTCAGCGTGAAACTGGCATTTGTCTGCATGGGCATAGAGGTGATTTTTATGGAGTCACTTTAGAACTTCGCGTACATGTTTCCTATGTTCCTCGAGGTTGTCAGAGTATATTAAGATGTCGTCCAAGTAGACCAGCACTGATACGTCAAGTAGGTCAGAGAAGATGTCGTTCATGAGGTGTTGGAAGGCTGCCGGGGAGTTGCTTAGTCCAAAGGGCATAACGCACCATTCGAAGGATCTGTATCGGGTGCGGAATGTAGTCTTCCATTCGTCGCCTTCTCGGATGCAGAGGAGATGATAGGCATGTCGCAGATCTATTTTTGTGAAGATCCTGGCCTTGCAGGGTCTGTCGAGTAGGTCGGAAATGCGGGGTAATGGGTACTGGTCCTTTTTTGTGATTTTGTTGAGTCCTCTGTAGTCGACACATAGTCAGAGGGAACCGTCTTTTTTCCTGGCGAATAGGACGGGTGCTCCGCCTGGCAATTGGGATGGGCAGCTAAAACCCATGGATACGTGTTCGTCTATGAATTTGCGCAGTGATTTTAATTTGCTTTCGGACAGGGAGTAGATTGGGCCGAAAGGAGGAGAGGTTCCCTCGTCCAGCTCTATTCTTAAGTCATAGGGCCGGTGCGGGGCCAAAGTGTTGGCTCATTTTTTACTGAAGATATCCCTGAATTCATGGTATTCGCCCGGAATATTGGTTAGGTCTATGGGACCGTCTTTATTCTTATCCAGGTCAGAGAGGAGGAGCTGGAAGGTTTGGGTTCCTTCTATCTTCGAGATGCAGATGAATGCTGCTGCATTGACCAGTGTAACTTTAGGTGCAATGAGCGTTTTTTTCGGAGGATCTGAGGGGCGTCGTGTGGGGGCTATGGGTTCCGGTGGTTTCGCGGGGTCGGATGGTGACAGAGTTCTGAACAATATACTACCCAATGCCCAATCAATCGATGGATTAAAGCAGGTAAGCCAGTTGTGTCCTAGTACTACCGAGCAACTTGAGTCTAACGGAGTTACAAAGAAGGTTACGGAGTGTTATTCCCCTTAGGGGAACTGGATCGGGAGTTCGATGGTTTTGCATATCGAAGAATTGGAGGAGCCGTCGAAGAGTCTCAGCAGAATTGGTATTATGTCGTGGTGCTGGAGGTTGTGTCTCAATACCAGTTCCGAATCAAGAAAGCAGTGTCTTGACCCTGAGTCAACAAGGGACTTCAGGCTGTGGCCTGGCAGGGAGTCGGAGGTTAGGTGAATGGTCAGCGAATTGGGGCTTGAGAGGGCGGATACGTTGAGCCTAAGCTCTGTTGGTGCATTGATAGTCATAATGTCTCCCATGGTTGGGCCTGGGGTCTTCTCGACTTTCCTTGTAGTTGTAGCAGCGCATTCCATGGCAGCTGTGGAGGAGGGTTTAGGGCATTCCTTTGCTACGTGACCTTCCTTGCCACAAAAAAGGCAGAGGTTGTGTTCGAGATGGCACTGTTGTTCTTGCGAGGTTAGTTTCCCGTCTCTACCGAGTTTGGGTGAGTGTTGGCTGTCCGATGTCTGGTTTGTTTCCCTGTCATCTTCTGATTTCTGTTCCCAGTATCGGGCATCGATGGACGGCAATAGAAGACGAAGTTGTGTTAGGGAAGGAGGTTTCCCTACCCTAGATATCTCGTCCTTGATCCTTCCGGGGAGTCCCTTGTAATATTGGTGGTGGAGAGCCGAGTCATCCCAGCATGTGCGGGCGGCGAGACCATTGAATTTGACCATGTAGTTTGTGATGCATTGGTCGTCGTGCATGTGGAGTTTCTTGAGGTCAGTTTCGGCCTCTCCTTCCGGGTCATGGGGGCTGAAATTGGTTTTCAGCTTGGAGACAAATTTGTTGTGGTCATGGAACCAGGAGGGTTCATCATGGTTGGTGAGAGCTGGCTCGAACCAGTCCAGGGCAGTCCCGGTCAGGTATGACAATGTATAGGTCACTTTGGAGCTATCGGAACTAAAGTCATCAGGGCAATCTTGGAAGATCAGATTGCATTGTATTAGAAAAGCTTGTAGCTTCCTTGGGTCGGACCCGTCGAAGGGATCCAGACTCCGGTTTTGCATGGGAGGGGTCACTTTCTTGGAGGTGGAGAGGCTGTTTGCCAACAATGTGATTGCTCTGATGAGGTTTGTCGTGTTACTTGGGTGATCCAGGGGGATCTGAGGTGTGGGGTTTTTGGAACTGATGGGTGGTGGGTTCTGAGAAACGGGCGCGCGACGGAGGAAGGGTCTGGTGAGGCTTTGTAGGAGTCAGGCCTGAGTCTTGTCTCTCATGACAATTAGGAGTGTGAGTACGAATATACTGTTAAGATTGCATATCAGGCGCTTAGCTGGTGCTTCCAGAGGTCCCGTTTCCTGGATGTTTGGAAATCGGAAGGTCGGTTCGGACAGAAAGTGCAGAAGGACGGAAGCACCGGGGCTTCGGACTGTTCATGGTATTTAGGTAGTTCGACTAGTTGTTCAAGTGGTTCGAGGTTGCAGGGACTGGCTTCAACTTATGTGTTGCGCCCTCCTCGATTGTCTGTCCCTAATTTCGGAAAGTCGGAAAGTTACTGGAACTGAATCGGAACTATGACGCAGAACTAAATCGATATTTGTACTGGCAAATAGTCCAGTTGACTAGTGGCTTATATACATGTATCTATCCTTGTACTATCTTGTGCCGAGTAAAGACAAGGGGACAGGAAAAATACAAGGGGGCTAATGGGGGGCGAAAACAAGGGGCGAGGTACGCGTCGATCTTAAGTTTGTTTGCATGTGGAACCTTGATTTCTGGAGTCACGGAAAGTGTCGGAATCGGAAGTCATGGTTTTCTGATCGGGCTGCGGGAAGTCTGTTTTGGAGAGTAGTCAGAGTCGGTTCATAACAGGGGATGAGATGAGGAAAGTGAACCAAATGATGAGCCGAATGTACCCAGCCGAGACCATATACTAGTGAGGAATGACTTGTCACTGGTGTAGGATTAAACGGTAAGGGTCAATTGGTTAGTACTACCAAGTGAACCAGAGCTCAGTATCGTGGGCTTGACACAGAGACAGTGCTGAGTCACTCTGGTGTCTTAAAATAATATTTGTATGAGACAGGGCTGTCTCAGGCTGTCTAGTACACGTACTGAGATCCCGGTAATTCAGCAGTGCTGACCGAGCAGTCAGACTACGTCCATGTACAAGTGCCCATGCCGCATGCAAGTCACTTGGTATGCCGGTCTCGGCTCGGCACATCCACCATCCACATTCCTTGTTCCCATCCCTCATCTACTCTATGCCATTCACCATCCATTAATCCTACCATGCCTACTCCTCATTCCTCAATCTGCCTCACCTCGGGACTTCCTGTCCTTGTTTTATCCTCGGCTGCAACCATTGTTTGATAGTCAGGCACTCTCTATTGTCCTATTCTTGGCCACATTCTTATTATTCTATTTTCATTGTTCTATCCCCGTTTACATTCACCCATTCTATTTTTGATCATTGTAGACAATACTCCCACATGCTCTGCATACCTTATTGTCCCACATTCCTTATTCCACATGTCGCTTCTTAACCTATATAAGTAGGACATGCATGTACATACTTCCTCATTCTGGGTATCGACTAGGCTTAGGCACCTTACCTTCCCTCTCCTCTGTAAAGTCCTCTACTTGGGCTAGCACTTTGGCACTCCCCGAGTACCTCCTCTGTCCCAAATCGGTGGCATGCACGGCAAGCAGGGCACAACGCACGAGTATGTTAAAGCCAAAGCCACTACTTCTGGCCTGCAGGACTTGGCCATTACCCATCCGCATCCTTGGTATTACTGAACTTCGACAGCTTGACACAGGCTAATATTTGATGTGTTTCTATGGAGAAACTAGCAACTTGGCTCTGGGCTTAAATCTGGTTACAGCCCAATTATATGGAGAGCGGAGCTTGGATTTCAGGCCAAACCTTTGGTGGTGATTAAAAAAAGTTGAATTAGGGATAATGGAAGTATTAGGTGGTATTATAAGGCACCAGGAAGGTTGGAAAGTGTTAAGTACACATACCAAGTGTCTAGTAACTTGGCACTGCCAACCGAGCAATCAGTCTATGTCCACATGCAAGTGACCAAGCCGCATGCAAGTCACTTGGTATGCCAGTCTCAGCTCAGCACATCCACCATCCACATTCCTCATTCCCATCCCTTATCTACTCCTTCCTCATTCATCGTCCATTAATCCCACCCTGTCTACTCCTTATTTATCAGCCTGCCTTACCTCAGGACATCCTGTCCTTGTTTTATCCTCGGCCATAACCCTATTATTCTATAGTCGGTCACTTTCTATTGTCCTATCCTTGGCCACATCCCTCTTATCCTATTTTTATTATTCTATTCTCGTTTACATTCTTTCATTCTATTCTTGATCATTGTGGACAATGCCTCCACATGCTCTGCATACCCAGTTGTTCTCTATTCCTTATTCCATATCTTGCTTCTTAATCTATATAAGTAGCACATGCATGTAAATAATTCCTCATTCTGGATATCAACTTGGCGTAGGTGTAAGGGTAACCTAAGCAGGTGTTCTACCCTTGGGCAGTGCACTGGCAAAGGGGATTCCAAAGAGAAAACTCTAGGGAACCCTTCGCCCACTAACTACTGTATATAAGCACCATTGCTATGGTGCTCCATGCCATACTGGGCATCATTCTCCGTACTGACCAGGAAGTTCCACCAGAGCCCCGGCATCGCAAGCGACTGACAAGGGGAGGGCTGACGGGTATGGTTGATGCTCCAGGAGGATGACCGCCAGTGGTGACGGCTGTTCAGTGGATATCTTGTTTGGCACTACCGCAAGTGGGCCAAATGGGTCTCGGTTGGTGGGTATGACTTACGGGTGGGGCAGTGCTGGTCGGGGTTTATAATCGGGGGTTCCCCTGACAGTAGGCCTCCTTGTCCTCTCTCCTCCCATCTGAAGTCCTCCCTCAGGCCGGCACCCTTGGTACCTTCAAGGGTACCCCTTCTGTCAGAAATCAGTGGCATGCACAGAAGGTAGGGCATAACACATGAGTATGTTGAAGCCAAGCCACCTTGATCGGTCTCCAGGACTTGGACTGACTCCTGATAGTATCGTCGGCATTTCTGATACCTGACAGAAAGGCCTTGAGGAGGAAGATTTGAAAGAAACTAAGGCCTATTAGCAAGCAAATGCTAATAATATTGAGATAAGGTGGTTGTACAATAGAGAACTTGTTGTTTTTGTACTTTTAGTCTTTTCATGCTGGTTTTGTGCTTATCTATCAACAACTTAAGAGTTCCCCAACAGCTACTATGTTCCTTATAGGATAACTCCATTGGGAATTGGGATGACACATCATGCCTCAATGTCATGGAGGAGATCAAGATTGGGACATAGTATTCTGTTCTCGCTTTTCACGATCCTCAGACTTTCTTATCTATTATAGGAATCTAGTCGACTCCTTGTAGATTTGAAAGTAGTATAAAGATCTTGTACATTTAGTAGTTCAGTCTTCAGTTAGATAATTGACTAAGATTTTGACTAAGCTTCTTTCCATTCATCTTAGACTTTATTTCCACTCTCACTTTTATGAAATTAGGGTCCAGTGCAATCTGGTAGGTACAACACACAAGTTGACATCTAACCCTATTCTGAACCTCATCATTGCTTCGCCTTTGAGAGATATTACTTTTACTACTACTACATCATTCCTTTACATTGTAACAGTGGTGGTAGTAATAGAAGAAGCTTCCCTGGGAAATTAAATCCCCAAACAATACATTACATCATAATGGCATCCAAAACCTCATTTTTTAAACTCTACTTACTGGCTTCATGAATTTAGCTGTTAAGAGGGAGGTACTGTCAAAGTACAATTCACTGAGCTTTGGTTTGCTCAGTCATACTGACCAAAGCCCTTACCATAACTACATGTATGATGAAATCATCAAATATTCACAAGTCACCCATGTACAATACCCAGATGGGTATACACTCAGCCAGGAAGAGGAAGAAGCCCTGGAGGAAACTGTATGTTTGGCTTGGTTTTATCCATTAGTTCATCACATCCCCTTTTCTATTTTGCTTCACTTTATTCATTTATGTTTGCTTCATTTTGTTTTGGTATTCCTTGGTCTATATATAGGCACGTATCTCCATCCCCTATGTTTCTCCTATTTTTAGTTTACATCTTTTATGCTACCCTGTTTTATACTTATAGCCTTCTATCCCTGTCTGAGAGGTCCCAGCTAAAACTTGCCAGCCTTTCTGGTATACAAGCATGCACAAGGGCAGTTGCATTGACTAGGGCTATTGGCAGAGCTTCTAGCAATGGAACAGGATCCTGGGTGAGGCTGTTGGAGCAGTGGCAAGTGCTGACTTGACCAAGGCCATTGGGATGCACCTAAAAACATTAGTGGTGTGACGGAATGTAATACTGCCCAATACCCTGTTAATCAATGGATTATAGCAGGTGAGCAAGTTGTGACCAAATTTTGCCAACCGATGGATCTGGTGATGTGACAGACAGATGGGTGGACTGAAATTGTCCTGATGGAAGATCTAGTAGACATGTCTATATATTCAGTAATAACTAAATTAGCAGTACTATATCAAAGAATTCTAATAGAGAATAAAATAAAGGGGAAGGTATGAACAGATGCTGATTCAATCGAGCATGCAAGGTGGGTTGGCGAGGATTTTTGGCACCCAATCAGATAGTGGAATAATTAAAATGAAAAAAAAATGAAAAGAAATAGAAGCATTGATCTAAACCTCACTACTGGCATCTGCCGAGTCAATGGAACTCTTGGTGTGCTTAGAGGCTAACGGATGTCAGACTAGTTTTCAGTCACCATTGCTGAGTCCTCAGCATTGACATCCAAGGTATCAGTTGCCTGGGGGATGAAGTCAGGAGTGGTAGTCATATGGGCCTTGGTTGCTTTGGGGCATTTGGTGACTTTGTAATTACTGATGGGTGAGTGGGTGAGAATAGAACAATGGAAAATTTGGCTGAATATAATACAATAGGGCTGTGACCAAATATTAAATGAATAGCAATTGTCCCAAAGGGAAACGGGTAAGGAGAAGGATAGGGGATGAAAGAATAATGAGGAATAGAGGGGATGGGTTAGGGAGAGTGAACCAAATGATATGCCAAATGTACCGAGCCGAGACCATATACTAGTGAGGAATGGCTTATCACTGGTGTGTGGGATTAGGTGGTAAGGGTCATTTGGTCGGTACTGCTGAGTAAACTGGAGCTCAGTATTGTAGACTTGACAACAATCCCTAAATCGATGATAATGACAGTGATGCTTTGAGTATCAATACTAAAATTGATACTGATCTGATAGTCAAAAAACTATTCAAATGTCTGGCCTAACTAACCAAACCTGGTTTCCATGCCAAGATTCAGGAGTCTGAGGTTTATAATACCGTGACTCACAAAACTGAGTCAATGTTTGGTGCTTTTGGACTATTCATTGACTAGCTTTGAATGTAAAACATATATGAAAAAAGTGTTGGTGCATCTGTCAAGTGCATGAACCAAGCACCTGGTAACTCAGCAGTGCCAACCAAACAATCAGTCTAATTCCACATGCAAGTGACCATTCCACACATATGTCACTTGGTACGTCAGTCTCAGCTTGGCACATTCATCATCCACATTCCCCATTCCTATCCCCCATCCACTTCTTCCCTTTATCCTTGGCCACAACCCTATTGTTTTATATTTGGTCATTTTCCATTATTCTATTCTTGGCCACATTTCTATTATCTTATTTTCATTGTTCTATTCTCGTCCACATTCCTTATTCTATTCTTGACTATTGTGGACAATACCTCCACATGCTCTGCATACCTTATTGTTCTCCATTCTTTATTCCACATCTCGCTTCTTAACCTACAGTGACTCACTAAACTGAGTCAATGTTTGGTGCTTTTGGACTATTCATTGAATAGCTTTGAATGTAAAACATATATGAAAAAGGTGTTGGTGCATCAAAGAAAGAATCTGATCAGGGCTATGCAACCATTGAAAAATTATGTAATTCCGGTCAGGGTTGATGAAGATATGGGCAATTCAAATCAAGGGCTCATTGACTCAGTTTTGTGAGAGGGTATCAGAGAAATAGTAAGTTGCAATTCTAGTACTTGGTATTGCCCCCCTTGGCCTTAATTACTGCCTCAAGTCTTCTAGGCATACTCTCTATCAAATTCTGACACACCTCTGGTGGGATGTTATTCCATACCTCCTCTACTCTCTCCCAAATTTGCCAAACTCCCTTGGGTGGTGTTGGATACTCCTTAAGCCTGTTTTTTGCATGATCCCAGAGGTGCTCAATAGGATTCAGGTCTGGAGACTGTGTAGGCCAGTCAAGGAGAGTGATATTGTTTTTTTCCATCCAGTTCTTGGCCTTCTTTGACTTGTGCTTTGGGTTATTGTCCTGTTGAAAAAT
>QLPI01007725.1:0-33207 GCA_003314275.1 Chroogomphus rutilus | reverse complement strand
TAAAATAAATAGACTGCCTACAAATTCTTCAAACCTACTGCAAATTGCTCATAATCTCATCAGGTAACCTACGTACTGTCGTACCTGACCAGTACCTCCCTAGACTGGTTTGAACCAGCCCTCTCCGCCCCCGACAAGCCAGACTGGCTCTATGACTATGAGGAGTTCATGAATGAACTCAAAACCAACTTTGGCCCCTATGACCTGGAAGGAGAGGCTGAAGCCAACCTCAAGAACCTCTGCATGCATGATAATCAGCGTATCATGAAATATGTAGTTGAATTCAATCGACTAGCCACCTGCGTCCACTGGGGTGACACTGCACTTCATTGCCAGTTCTACAACGGACTCCCTGGCAGGATCAAGGATGAGATCTCCAGAGTAGGAAAGCCCCACTCCCTACTCCAACTCTGCCTCCTGTCCCAATCCATAGATGCCTGCTACTGGGAGCGATGATCGGAAATCACCAGAGAGCCCCCCCTCCACCTACAACTTCGACAGCCCCTATGACAGAGGGAGGACCCCCATGACAGAGGGAGGACCCCCATGACAATGTATTTGGCCCCTAACATGGGCAATAAGATGGCCAATTCAGGCCAACCCACAACCCCATCCAGTGGCAGCAGGACTACCATGGATCTTTTGTCCAAAATCAGAAAAGAAGGAAAACATACACTGCAATAACGGCAATGCTGCTTTGAACAAAACTTCTGCCTCTTCTGTGGCAGGTCGGGCCACTCAGCCAAGGAATGCCTAAGATCTGCTACCACAGTCACTAAAGGGCATACAGCCTCTGTGACAGAAGAAGTTGAAGAAGAGTCTGAGATGTCAGACGCTTCAGAAACCAAGGAATAAGAAGCTAGACTCCCAACTCCGGCACCAGTTGTTTGCGTTGAATACCAACTCTGCCAAAGGAAGTAAGACAAACAATGCATCCAATCTTTTCAGGAATATGACCACCCATGACCAATCGTTGAAAAGATTTCAACCTGTTTCTTCAGAAACACTCTGACCCTCTGAACTCTGACCCTCTGAACTCTGACCCTCCAACTCCGACCCTCTGAACTCTATCAGAATTCTAGTTGCAAGGACCATACGCTCACCCACTATGATCCATCAATTGATAGGGCATTGAGTACTACTCGTTTAGATTCGTCCTAACTGATTCTTGGTATCTTGGAGCCAGAAGTTTTCACTCAGTGCTCAATCCAACCCTCCAAAAAACTCTGCTCAGGAAGAACCCTGACCGTCGCAGAATTCCGTACCATCCCTTAGACAAAACAGTACCATGTGTAGATTCTCTTAGACTAGAACCCTTCTTGTTAAAATGTTAATATGAGCTGAACTATTAACATGATTCAACCGAGACTCAAGTTGCAGGACATCCCCGAATCCTGACAACACCACCGCCATCCAGGTGACAATCCGGCAAAACGAACACCAAGATCAAGACCACCACGACTGCCATGACTAGTGTGACCACACCAACCATGACCCCAAGCCTCCGACATAAAACACCATTAACATTCCGAATCAATATGAACACACATCGTCAGTCATTGCTGTAAAACAAAGAATGTTCCAGGTTAGGATCGGAAGGATCCAGCTGTCGGAAAAAATCTACCTCCTTCTTGCCTCCTCCACCGCTTGGCCCTGACACTGGGACCACCACTCCAGGAACCGGCCTCACCATCAGTGCCACAACCTCCGGAACCACTGCTTCAGGAAATGGCTCCACCGCCAGTGCCACAGCCCCTGGAACTGTCAAGCTTTGGGTACTGACGGACTTTGGGACTGCCGAAGGGTCGGGTGGACAATGGCCAAGTCCCGCAGGCCAAGAGTAGTGGCGTTGGCTTCAACGTACTTGTGCATTGCATCCTACTTGCTGTGTGTGCCACTGATTTGCAACAGACAGATACTCGGGAGGATGCTGGTGAGTCGAGGACTTAACAGAGGGGAAGAAGGTAGAAGGGCCTAAGCCAAGTTGATACCCAGAATGAGGAAATATGTACATGCATGTCCTACTTATATAGGTTAAGAAGCAACATGTGGAATAAAGAATGTGAGACAACAAGGTATGCAGAGCATGTGGTTATTGTCCACAACGAGTAAAATTAGAATGAAGGAATGTAAAACGGGGACAGAACAATAAAAAATAGGATAATAGAAATGTAGCCAAGGATAGGACAATAGGAAGTGCCCAATTATAAAACAAGGGCTGTGACCAAGGATAAGACAAGGACAGAAAGTCCCAAGGTGAGATGGACTGAGGGGTGAGGAGTAGGCATGTGGGTGGTGGATGTGCCAAGCCAAGACCGGCATACCAAGTGATATGCATGCAGCGTGGACTTGGACGTGGACATAGAATGGTTGCTTAGTTAGCACTACCAAATAGATGGTCTCGATACGTGTACTTGACAGGAACCATGTCTTCAGTAAGACACCCCATCACAGGTGCCGAACCCTCTGTATTACATACCAGGACTGCCTGCTCTGAGTAAGACAATGAAATATGACCAATAATAAATGAGTAAGATTGTGGGAAAGAATAGAACAATAGGGGGTAGCCAAATATAAAACAATAGGGCCGCGAGTAAGTGGCAATGAATAGTGAATGTCCCAAGGGTAAATGGGTAAGGGGAAGGACAGGGAGTGGAAGAATAATAAAGGATAGGAGGGTAGGGTTGTGAAATTCTAAACAGAGATATAATTCAGACTTCATCTCGAGGTCTCTTATATTTGTGCAGTAGCTACCTAAACAGAGATATAACTAGATATTCATGATGAGCCTAAATATAAATCTAATCATAAGAAGGAAAGTACTCACTTCAGACTTCGTCTCGAGGTCTGAAGTGGTACTGCAAAAGAGACGTGCTTTTATAGAAAGTTCAAACAAAAAGAAAAATGAAACAAAAGGACTAAGACAAAGGATATTCCACCTTCCATGCCACTCTTCCTTTGTTAATAATAGAACAAAAGGATTGAAATGAGAAATGCCACACCGGTGTCTGTGCTGAGAGAGTGGATCCTGGAGATGGAGGTCTGGACTGATCTGCTCCAGTTAGAAATCTCAACAAGGGTAAGGATAATGAACCAGATGATGAACCGAGTATACCAAGCTGAGACCATGCACTGTGAGGGATGATATGGGTAAGGGTCTGTTGGTTGGTACTGCTGAGTAAATCAGAGCACAGTATTGTGGTCATGACAAACTGTGAGTTTACTCACACTTTCTATAGAGACTATCATTATCAGGTGGTCACTTGGCCTCTGCATATTCATAGTTACCATCATGTGACCCCAAGCTATATTGGGCTAGATCCATCAGGGCAATAACATTGTTGTCCAGACACACTGGGAATCATTCCCGATATGTATCGAATCACACTCACACTGGTATCATATGCTGATAGTACCAGAGTCATTGTCAAGTCCATGATACCAAGCTCTGGTTCACTCGGCAATACCAACCGACTGACTCTTACCCATATCATCCCTCACTATCATGCTGTCTCGGTTCAGTAAATCCAGTACATTATCTAGACCACTCCTCTCATCACATCCCCTCTATCCTCTACTATTCTCCCATCTCCCATCCCCCATCCATTCCTTTACCCATTTTCCTTGAGATACTTATTATTCATTTATTATTCAGTCATGGCCCTATTGTTTTATCTTTGGCCGTTTTCCATTGTTCTATTCTCATCCACTCTCTCAATATCTTATTCTGAGCCATATTTCATTATTCTATTCTCACTCACATTTCTTATTCTATTCTTGATCACTGTGGACAATACTTCCACATGCTCTTCATACCTTATTGTTCTTCATTCCTCATGTCACCCTGTTCCACATCTTGCTTCTTAACCTATATAAGTAGTGAATGTATGTAGATAGTTCTTCACTCTGAATATCAACTTGGTTTACATTCTCTAGTCCTCCCTCCTCTCATCTGAAGTCCATTACTCAGGCCAACACTCTCAGCACCCTCCCAGGTCTTTCTTCTGTCTATATTAGTAGCACGCATGGAACAGCAGGGCACAACCCACAAGTATGTTAAAGCCTAGCCACCTTGATCAGTCTGCAGGACTTGGCTAACTCCCATCTGCATTATTGGCATTACCGAGACTTAATAGTATATTCAGAGTGACACTTCTTTCCATGCCACTTCAGTTCTTATGATTATGCCCCCACATACTAGATTAACAGCCTGTACCAAAGACAATCAGCTCACCCCTACAGTTCACCAACAAAGGGTGCATGAAGCCTCTAGCACCCCACCCCTTCTGATCAGCTACACTTTGCCAGTAATCGAACTATGGCATCTCGCCTCTCCCTTCAAGCAAGGAAGAGGTAGCCAACAACGACATTGAATACATTGACGATAATGATGGCAATCAGGAACCCTATCCTATAGAGGACAAACTTGGCTCGGTACATTATGATGCAGATGCCAAAACTAAGTAACAGCCTCAACAACATCAGCAGGCAGACATGCCTGAACCTCCTCGCACTCTGGTAGCTGTGCCTCCTCAACCTGCAGTTGCACCCTGTCAGCCTGTGGCTGTACCTGTCAGGGGATGACCCTCTCCAAGTCCTGATGACAAGTCCGAGGTCCTATCTCAGACTCCACCTAAACTCCGAGGATGAGAGACCAAAGTTTGAAAGACCACCAATGTCAGAGGATGATCCCTTCCGAGTCCTGATCCAAGTCCAAACCCCTATCTCAGACTCCTCCCAACTCCGAGGCCCTATCTTGGACTCCCCCCAACTCCAAGGCCAGGAGACCCAGGTCCGAGGGACCACCGAGCAGGAGATAGGAATGATCTTAGCATGATGACTGGAACCGGGAATAGGCACCTGTGTTGATTTATAAGCTAGTGCACAGACCACTTATATAAAGGGTATAAAAGAGGTTCACCAGCAGCGAAGATCCTTAGACTTTCCTCTTTGGATTTCCCCTGCTTAGGTGAGAGCCCTACATGTACTTAGGTAGTAGCTATAATTGAACTTCGAATTTCCCCTGCTTATATCTGAGAAGCCTGTGGGTAGGCTCTGGGTTCGAGTCCCATAGTCAGGCCTAGGAGGACATCCAGGGCTGGGTGGTGTCCCGCTGGTTCCAGCCTCCAGCAGTTGCGAGATCAGTTCTGAAGGAGGGTTGCCCTTACAGTACCTCCCCAACCCATAGCTGCAACCTGTCAGGAACCGTACGCTGGCAAGCCGACTATTCAATCCAGCCCACTCAGCCCAACTCCGCCCTCGCTCGCTATTCAACATTTATGCCCTCAGCCCACGGACTATATGCACCTTGTGTATCCGTCTTGGCGTCACGTGCTCCTGTCAAATCACTCCACTCATTTACGTCACATTCCACATGCTCACTTTTCCATTCCGAACTCATTTACGTTTAATATCTTTCATTACGTTTCATTTCCTTTTCATCTGTTCGCAATTCCGTTCACTCCTTATATCCGAATCTGCTATTACGTCCTTAGGGTAACTTCATTGGGAATCTGAGTGACACGCCACTCAACAATGTCACGGAGGAGATCATTATTGGGACGTAGTATTTCTGTTTCTCGCTTTTCCATTTCCTCGGCTTTCTCATTCTATTATGGGAATCTATTCGACTCCTAATAGATTAGAAAGTAGTATAAAAGGCCTTGTACTATTAGTTCAGTCTTCAGTCAGAAAATCAATCCTGATTTTGACTAAGATCCTCTGTTACTTCCGTCTTCCTCGCTATTACGAAATTTGGGGACCGTGTGATCCAAGTGGGCGCAACGCAAGCACGTTGAAGCCAACCCCAACTCTGAACCTCGCCAATAACTTCGCCATTGGGAGATTACAAATATATTACGATTACGTCTTTTTCACTATCGTAACACAACCCCTCAGCCCACTGATGTACCACTGCAAGTCCAGCAAGCTCCCTGAGCCAGGCCAGGCTAGCCCTGCAAGCTAGGCCAGCTCCTAGGGCCAGGGCCCCCATAAACCTAGCCAACAATAATGACCTTTTGAATGCTATCCTCGAACTCAGCAGAACCACCTAAAACCATCAGCAGGACAGTCAACCTGCCAGAATTCGAGAGCCAGAACCCTTCAATGGGACTAACCCAAAGAAGTTAAAGTGTTTTATCTTTCTTTGCAGGAAGAATTTCTACACCTGGCCTAATTCATTTCCCAACAATAGGGAAAAAGTCAACTATATGGTCTCCTACCTGAAAGGAATGGCTCTGGAATGTTTTGAGCCTTACCTGACAGGTAACCCAAATACAGAACCTTGCTGGACCAGCAATTTGGAGCTATTTATCTATGAGTTACAGATCAATTTCAGCTCTTGGCACAAATGAGCTGATGCCAAAATGGCTCTCGAGAAGCTAACTCTGTAGGACAACCACAAAGCCACTAGGTTTTTTGTGGAATTTTACAGGCTTGCAGCTCTCATCAATTACAATGACAATGCTCTCCTCTACAAGGTGTATACAGCACTACCAAAATGCATCAAGGATGGCCTCATCCACTTTGACAAACCCCACACACTTGACAAACTTCGAAACTCATTCAAAGGTTCAACATAAGATATTGGAAACAAAAGGCTGAGCAGTCTGCAGAGGGTAGTAATGAGCCAAAGAAAGATATGAAATTGAACAAGCCTGGCAACAGATCCACCCTAGACAACCACCAGCAAAATAACAGCAACGATAACAGCAGCAACAAGGACATGTCTAAGAACAAGGACGGTAAAACACCTCAGCCCAATCCACCTGAGTACACTAAGACCCTTGGCAAAGATACATGACAAAAATGCATGGACAACAACCTGTGTCTCCTCTGTGCTGCCAGTAATCACAAAGTTGCTGAATGCCCCAAGGCAACCAAAGCCCATGCGATTATCACTCCCAACTCCATCTTCCAGGCAACTGATGCCCTGGACATCAATGCTGAAGACTCAGCAACAGTGACCAAATATTAGTCTGCCATCTGTTAGCCTCTAAGCTAGCAGGCCAGTCGTAGTGGCTTGGCTTCATTATGCTCGTGTGTTGTGCCCTACTTTCTATGCATGCCACTGATTTGGAACAGAAGATATGCTTGGGAGGATGCTGAGAGTATCAGCCCAAGTAAAGGACTCTAGACAGAGGGAAGGAGAGCAGGAAGGTATAAACCTAGTTGATACTCAGACTGAAGAATGCATCTGCTACTTATATAGGTTAAGAGGTGGAATGTGGAATAAGGGTGGCATAAGACATGGAGAAAAGAATAAGGTATGGAGACCATGTGGAAGTATTGTCCATAGTGATCTAGAATAGAACAATAAGATGTAGATGAAAATGAAACAATGAGATATGACCAATAATAAATGAGTAGAGGTGTGAGGGAAATTAGAACAATATAAAGCGACCAAATATAAAACAATACGGCCACATCTGAATAATAAGTGAATAGTGAATGTTCTAAGAGAAAACAGATGAAGGAAAGGATGGGGGATAAAGGAAAAATAAGGAATAGGAGGGGTGAGATGAGGAATGTGAACCAAATGATAAACTAAAAGTACCGAGCCAAGAACATATAATAGTAAGGAATGGTTTGTCACTGGTGTGTGGGATTAAGCGGTAAGGGTCGTTCAGTCAGCACTACCAAGTGAACCAGAGTTTGGTATTGTGGGCTTGACATAAGCACACCAAGAGTTGTGTTGACTCAGTAGATATCAGTAGTGAGGTTTAGACCAATGCTTCTATGTCTCTTATTCTGTTTTAATTCTTTCCATCATCTGATTGGGTGCCAAAAATTCTCAGCAACCCACCTTGCATGCTTGATCATATCAAGCATCTGTTCATAGTTACCCCTGTATTTTATTTTCCATTAGAATTCTTTGATACAGTACTGCTAATTCAGTTATCACTGAATATACAGACATGTCTACTAGATCTCTATCAGGACAATCCCAGTCTACCCATCTGTCTGTCACATCACTAGATCCGTTGGTTGGCAATATTCAGTCACAACTTGCTCACCTGCTACAATCCATTGATTAACAAGGTATTGGGAAGTATTATGTTCTGTCATGCCACTAACACTTTTAGGTGCATCCCAATGGCCTCAGTCCAGTCAGCACTTGCCACTGCTACAACAGCCTCACCCAGGATCCTGTTCTATCACTGGAAGCTCTGCTTATAGCCGTAGTCAATGCAACTGCCATTGTGCATGCTTGTATGACATCTCTCTCCCGAAACTTCCTTCCATTCACCCCATTCCATTCCCATCCCAACCTTCTTTCCCTCTATTCTGACCTTAATTCCCATCTATCCTAGCCCTATACCATCCCGACCTACTTCCATCCTGAATTCCCCTCTTCTACAATCTTCCAACACTCTATTCCCAACCTTATGATCACACCCACTCCCAACACCCATCTCAATCCATCTATCACCTCCTCCTCTTTCCATTTATCACAACCAAATCGGCCAAACATCTCGGCATGTTTCACTTGTCTCTTCCTTTTCTTATGTCTCTTATTTTCCTTCATCTTTTTTTTCACTCAAAAAAAAGAATATAAAAAACAATTTATTTGGAGACTATTTTAGAGTCTGATTTTCATCATTGTCACTCATCTCCTTCCCCTTTTCTTCCCCTTGATTCTCCTCATCATCATCCACCAACTGGTCCTCCCCTGGACTCTCACTCCTGTCCAAATCTCCCAAACCTTCCAGGACTCCCAAACCCCCATGCTAGTCCTCACCCAATGATACAATCATATGACCTATAAACCTAACCCCTTCCACCAAATGAAGGAGAAGCTGGTTCATCTTTGCCTCCTCCTGCAGGAGGTCCTCCCAGATTTTAGCAAGATGCATCTCAGCAGGATGCCAAAATCCCGATTCTTCTGGCTGTGGAACTTCCACAGTCATGGATTGTCTGCTTGGCCACAAGGCCATCTTCTATTCACTCAGGTGTATTGTAACGGCCCACTTTGGCCTCTTCTTTGGCCTTTCATCCTGCACTTCCTCCATCTGCCTCTTCTCACTCTTGTTCTCTGACTCCACCTCTTCCTGACTCTTGACCCACCACTGCTGAGACACTGCCAAGCTACACTTAACTTAGTGCCTGTTACATTGCCCACATGTGGCACCTATAGACCTCACCTTGTATGTCTCCTACTGATTCCTACAGTGGTCGCAAGGAGGTTAGGGGAAGGCAACCACTCCTGGGTCAGCTTTCCTTTGTGCTATTTAAACAAAATAAATAAAAGAATAAAAAAGAATCTATCACCACTCACCTTAGCCCCCCTCAGCCTACCACCCATACCTGGCCCTCTGCTGGGTCCCACTTCTGCACTTCTACCCCTTTTGCATGTCATTTTCCTTGGGACTACCAAGTTATCGGGAACCCCCACATCAATGGCATCCTTGTTTTTGGGTGTTTTGCTGTGTTCCCTTGCATCCTGGGGAATCTCTGCCCTATTCATATCTTTGGGAGCTTGAGTATCCACCCATTTGGCCAACTCCTCCTGCTCCTTCTCAGCTATTTTGACAGCTGCATTGGCCACCCATTTTTCTTCAGCAGCCATGGCTGCTGCCTATGCATTGGCCACTTTCTTGTCGGCCTCTGCCTTTTCTGCTGCTAGTTTAGCAGCCACCTCTGCCACTTTTGCCACAGCCTTCTCCTCCCTTTTCTTTGCCTCAGCCTCCTGCTTCTGCTACCTCTCCAACCTCTTCTTCTCCATCTTGGCTTTCTGCACATTGTTGTCAGGGGACAACCCTTTCCTAATCCTAGATCCAAATCCGAAACCCTATTTCAAACTCCGCTCCAAATCTGAGATTGGAAACAAGGGTCTGAGGACAGAAAAGGAATACCTCAGCCTTTATACTTAGGTGGTATCCACAGACCCTGCTATCCATTGAACTCCCACAGTATCCATCATCCCCATCATTGTCTGTGCCACCGTCCACACCATTTTCAACTGTCCGTGATATCCATGACCTCCCGTGTAACTGACAGATAATCCATACACAGACGATGCTCTGAGGGTCAGGAATTTAGAAACTACCAGACAGGAAACTGGAATGGGTTTAGCATGGTAATTGGAACCTGGAATAAGCGCCCAAGCCCCGGATTTAGTACCAGGAGGTTGGCCCTACAGACTCTGATGTGTAGATTTGTAAGCTAGTGCACAGACCACTTACATAAAGGGTATAAGAAGGGCTCACCAGCAGCAGGATCCTTAGACTTTCCTCTTTGGATTCTCCCTGCCTAGGTGAGGGCCCCAAATGTATTTAGGTAGTAATTGTAATTAAACTTTGGATTCCCCCTGCCTAGGCCCCTCTCTGTGAGATAGCTCCAGAGAAGTCCAGAGGGTTGCCCTTACAATTGTCCTTGTCTGTCTTGTAACCTATTTTTGTAGTAGATAGGATGTGCATTTTGATGGGAGCAGCAATTGCATTTGGGTACTAGACCCCAAACCTTCATGTGATGTCATGTTTAGGTGTCCTGAACCTTATATTCAATCTCTGCCTACCGGCTTCATGGGTTCAGCCGCTAAGGGGGGGATACTATCAAGTGCACATACTGAGGACCTGGTAACTTAGCAGTGCTGACTAAATGATCAGTCCAATTCCCCGTACAAGTGATCAATCCACACATATGTCACTTGGTACATTGGTCTTGACTCGGCACATTCACCATCCATATTCCCCATTCCTATCCCTCATCCACTCTTCCCCACTCATTAACTATTAATCCTCACCCTGTTTATTCCTTATTCCTTGGCCTGCTTCACCTTGGGACATTTTACCATTGTTTTATCTTTAGAATAATTATGACCTTGAATAGAATGAGTTTGCATAGGGCTGCAAAGATCCATGTAGATTAGTTGGAAGGGTTCAGTGAAATAATAAGATGAGCTGGTATAAGATTGATGAGTTGATTTACTAAGCAAACATCCTTCACATATCGATAGTCAATATTTCAATGAGTGGTCTAGGTCTCATATTAAATCCATGTGTCAGGCACTTAATATAATATTACTGGAAGGATTGCACAGACTTCCAAAGGATACCATAAGGAGGGTTGAGCTTCCAAGGATGTAGGGGTCAGAGTTCAAGGTCAAGGAGAGAATGGAAAGAACAGAAAGCAGACAAGAAGCACCATGAGACTTAGGGTAGGGGTTGGTTGCAGAATCTGGCCGGTATGACTAATCGTTCAGGTGTTTGAAGTCAGAGGGACTTGGCTTCAACTTATATGTTGTGCCCTCCTTAATCAACTGTCCCTGATTTTAGAAAGTTGGAAATGCATGGGAGACTAAGTTGAAAAGGAGCGGAACTAAGACAGAACTTAGGATACAAATTAAGTTGATATTCATACTGGTGAATAGTCCAGTCAACTGGGGGTTATATATATGTAGCCACTCTTTGTAATATCTACTGTCCAGTTAAAGAGAAGGGAAAGAGGGAATACAAGGGGGTGAGGTACGCAATGATCTTATAGGACACTTATCGTGAGAGCAGAACCTTGGTCCCAGAATCACAGAGGGTTGGGATTACAGAACTTTGGGTTGTTGAGATGGAATCATGGAAAGGTGGTCAAGGAAACTGTTTGTGAATGACTGTGGCCAGAAAATCCCCCCAGGAATGGCAATGACCGTTAATTAGGTTGGTCTGGGGAATGATCCATAACATCTTGGCCAAAATGTTTAAGGGCCAATCATGATAGATGACCGAGTCATTTATGAAGGAGCTCAATAGGTAAGGATGATGATGTGGAACTGACAGAAGGAGCAGCAGTAGTTAAAGAGATCCACCAATGATGGTTATGTTTATGAGCATAAGCTGCAGTTTGTACATTCACAATAATTTTACTGTTTTCCATCCAAAAAAGACATCAAGGCCCTTCTCAGTAAGAGCAGTCAACGAGATAAATTTTCCACCTAAGTCTGGGGCATAAAGGATATTTTAGAGGATGATTTGTTGCTTTTGTCCATCAACATTAGTGGTCACAGTGATAGTGCCAATTCCATAGTATGCGACTTGTTTTTTAGCTTTATCGGCAAGGGTAATGTAGGATACAGAGGAAGACTCAGCATATGATGTAAAATCACTTAGATTATTGGTGATATAATGAGTGAAACCAGAGTCTAGCATCTAAAAAGTGTCACATGCAATGGTAAAACAAGATGGTGGTAGAATTAAGGGCATGGGTAGTGACTAGTGAATTTACAGGTAGTGGATTATCCATCAAGATAGTGTTTATAGTGGCCAATATTGGTTTATCATCCTTCTCCTTTTTCCTTCTTTGTGTTTCTCCCTAACCTTCTGCAAGTCTTTCTGTGCTACATTCTTTAACATTCCCTTTTTTTGGAGTTGTAGTCTATTTCCAAATTGTTGTTGCCATTACACCAGGTACACTTGTGATTTCTCAAGTGCTGGTAGTTTCTTGTACCAGTACAGATAGCATTCAGCGATTCAGAGGCACTGAGGTGAGTTTCTTTACCAATAATATGGGTGTGAATTTTAGAAGAGGTGAGGGCATCATCTGGAGCCAAAAAGGGCTGAGCAGAATGATTCATATGTGTCCAGAAGTACATGAACCTGTTGAGATGAGAGAAGGAGGAGACAAAGGATAGGAAGAGATACAGGAAGAGATGAAGAATTGTGAGCACAGAGAAATGCATACATGTAAAGAGACAGACTTAGAGATAAATTTAGAGATAAGAGAGCCCCCAAAAGAACAAAAGTAGTATTAAAAGTATCCAAAAAGTATATACAGAGGTATCATGTGTATACATAGAGATGGTGGATTGAGAGATGGTGGCCTATATGCTAGGTACCCATGAAGGAAGGATACACATGGGATGAGAGAGAAACAGATGCACCAGGAACAGAGTCTATGGGGTAGAAATAGATCACAGGATACATAGAGATAGAGGGACTTGCCACTCACGGGCTAGGAGACAGGAGAAGACATATTCAGGGCACATACATGCAGGTGACATGCACTCACCAGCAGGGAAACAGGGTTTGATGTCAAAGATAGAGTTGAAGGCACTGCAAGAAGCACCAGAGAGTATTTTTATATTGAGTAGAACCATGCAGACAGGATAGACAGAAATAGATTGGAAAAGCGGTGACCCACATTGGGTTGACCACATATAGACACCATCTCAGGGTAGTTACAGTAGACATTATATTCAGGACTTGAAATTTCTATAAGAGATAGATAGATAGAGAATAACAAACTAGTCTCGCACTCAAAGAACACTGTTTATTGTCATAATCGATGAAGTCTGGATCGCTCATGTCATTATACTAGGCTATTACCTTTATCGTTATCACTCACATCCCCAGACCCAACGGGAATAATACATTGAGTTTACTACAATTTAACTGCGATTTTACTTGTACTTTCCATAGAGACTATTATTGTCAGGCAGTCACTTGGCCCCCTGCATATTCATAGATACTGTCACATGACCCCAAGCCATATCAGGCTAGATCCATCAGGGCAATATTATTGTTGTCTGAACACACTGGAAATCATTCTTGATACATATATAACTACACTCACGCTGGTACTATACACTAACAGTACCAGAGTCATTCACAAACAACTATTGCCTACTCACATATCCCCTGTAGCCGCCTCCCTGGGTCGGTGCTTAGCCAAACCTAAAACCTTTGCATCGTACAGAGGGCTATCTACAGTAGAATATAATAAAAAAGCAACACATCTATTAGATAGATATAGAACAACCATCTACCTAAATAACCCCTTTTCCATAGTCATCTGGGACATTTGCCTAGAGAACCATGATCATCACAAGTATGCTATCAGGGATAGCCATCCCTGTTAAGTCTCGGTAAAGCCAATATTGTGGATGGGAGTCAGTGGAGTCCTACAGACCGTTTGAGGTGCCTTGGCTTCAATGTGCTCATGTGCTATACCCTGCTCTTCCATGCGTGCCACTAATTTGGACTAAAGAGAGACCTGGGAGGGTACCGAGAATGTCAGTCTAAGTAAGGGACTTTGGACTAAAGAAGGGGGGACAAAAGTAGGTAAACCAAGTCAATATTCAGAGTGAGGAAATATCTATATACATCTGCTACTTATATAGGTTAAGAAGCAAGATGTGGAACAGGGTGGCATAAGGAATGTAGAACAATAAGGTATGAAGGATCATGTGGAGGTATTGTCCACAGTGATCAAGAATAGGATAAGAAATGTAAGCAAGAATAGAATAATGAAATATGGCTGAGAATAAGATAATAAGAGAGTGGATGAGAATAGAACAATGGAAAACAGCTGAAGATAAAACAATAGGGTTGTGACTGGGTAATAAATGAATAATAAGTGTCCTGAGAGAGAATGGGTAAGGGAATGGATGGGGAATGAGAGAATAGTAGAGGATAGAGGGGATGGGATGAGGGGAGTGATCCAGATGATGTAACAAATGTACCGAGCCAAAGCTGCATACTTAGTGAGGGATGACATGGGTAAGAGTTGGTCGGTTGGTATTGCCAAGTGAACTGGAGCTCGGTATCGTAGACTTGACAATCCCTCCTACAGTAAGGCAGGTATGTATGATCTTGTTTTAAACTAGCAATTGGCATCTTCAATGACTCTGGCAATTTCCTCTCCTAGCTCCTTATCAGACAGGCCTGAGAGCACTGGATTATTGCAATCAGATTGTGCAAGTGTGAGGTCAAATCACATATTGTGGAATGGTGTTTTAAGAGTTGGCTATGGGGCTGGCAGAGTGGGTAAGGTGAGGATAGCTGCATAGGTGCATTTCTCAGTGGGTTGCATGGTGTTTGGAAGACCTAAGTAGGTGGAGATAGCATCCAGATGCTTATATACTTTGGTTAATTGTAGGTTGTGTGAATCGATGAGCATCTATTGGGCTGTGGAAATGAGGTTGCGGCTTTGGTGCAGGGCATCAAGAGAGATTGTCACTGTTTTAGCAATCTTGGTCTTTGGGAGAGCGATTCCATATATCAGAGTACTAAGTTGTTTGAGTATGGTAGCTAATGATGCTGTAGTAGGCTGTCCTGGAAGTTCAACAGGCAGCGCAGTGGTGGTTCGGTGGTGGTGGTTGGACCATGGGAGCCATCGGAATCATCCTGAGCACACTCAGACTGGATGGGTGCCAGTTTGAGATGTCAGTGAATGGATTGAGCGTGTGGGTCAAACGCGTTGAGTGTTCGAATGTAGGGTGAGTCCTTAAGCGCCATGGCGATGGTGGTGGTCCACTCATAAACCACAATGCCGGAGAATCCTAACATCCGTCACCTCTACAGGCGTCCGTGTGCAAGGTCCCTAGGTATTAGGGACGCCGAAAGTCAGTCTCCTCCTCCATTTCTTATATTTTCCTTAACCCATTTCCTGCAGACTTGATATTACCCTCCCTCATGACCCCTCGTCCTCGACAAGGACACACACCCCTCCCATGCTTGAGCAGCCTTGAGCTGCCCACACATTTAGATGGTCAGTCTCTTCGTCTCTTACTTCTCTTTTCCTCATCCTTGATTTCTGTTGCAGATTTGATACTGCAGGCTATTGTAGTCCCTCGTCCTCAACGGGGACACACTCGCCTCCCCAGCTTCAGGTCCCTTGGGCTGCCCATTCCAAGGCTGGACCGGGTACAACGGCGACGGGCCTATGTGCCACAGCTTCGTGGCCAATCACCACCAGCGCGAGGGCAGCAGCCCTCGCATCCGAACAACAATATAAACGATCATTCGCAGGGTGAGCAGACCCAAATGGGTACGAAACCAGACAGGACCGATATAATGTCGGTCAATGCGAGGGATGTGCATGCAGCAAGTGGGGGCAACACTTGCGCTGGTATATGTATACATACACCAGGCCCACAATGGGGACACCGAATGTAGGGTATGTAATTACCCGCTCCCGGATCGTTACGAGATATCTCACGACCGATTGCGACAGGTGGTCGTCATCTGTTAGATCCATCCTTCCTAAACGCCCATTCGACTCTGCCCCATTTGAGGATGGACGAGGGAAGGACGATTTGGGGCGGAGTGCTTTATATAGTTTTCCCTTATGTAACCCTACTATTGTCTGGTGTTCATTGCTTGTTTCATATTGTACTATTTACTACCATACATTCATCTACAAACTCACTTGTCACCAACCTCAAACAACTGATTAGATTGCAAGGCTAGCGCCGCCGCAGCTGATGTCCTCACACCAACCATCACCAGCAATCGAATCATTGACGATTACGTGTGTCTAGATGTATAATAACACGGGGTGCACGGGGCCCAAGGACGTAGAATCAAGCACCAATATTCCAAACGAAGAACAAAAGGTGGAGTCAAATGGCCCGAAAAAAATGTATGGATGTACTTCGGTATCAAAGACATCTATACCTATATATCGATAGGTTCGGCGGGCGGCTAGCATCATATACAAAATGCCATTCTGGTCTTTGTCTGCCCGCCTCACTAATTCCAGTCTTCCACCATCCATAACTTCCTCATATGTATGAAGATCGGATACGTCGGATATACAGACGGCCATGTGTGTGTGAGGTCCCTCACTTTCAGAGAAGCTGAAAGTCAGTCTCCTCCTCCCTGAGTTCTTTTTCTTCATCCCATTTCCCTTTGTTTCTGCAGGTTTGATACTGCCGTCCCTGATGGCCCCTCGGAAATACCGCTCTCCCGAACTGAAGCAGCCTTGGGCACCACAACTGGTATGGTTGAAAATCACTCAATGGTGAACTTGTACATCAGAATAGTGAATCTTCTGTAGCCCAGGAGATGCGGAAGATCCATTTGAAAGACCTCAGCTGCGATATCAAGGCCAACCGCGCACATCTCGTGACGATCAAGGTATCATAACCATAGTGGCATCATTCTGGGACAGCAAAGATTAGTATTCTTTGAAAACAGCTCTCAGACCTCCCCAAACTGAGATAGCAAAGCAAAGAAGAATGTATATATTTTGAATTTCAGAGCAAGTGCATGAACACCTTGCGAATTTGGTTACAAAGCTCAGCGTGCCATCTCATTCAATTCATGGCAAAAATTTAGCAACAAAACAATTTAAACACAATTTAAAGACTATACCCGATCAATTGCTCATAAAAGCAACCTGAAACGTGAAGACATAGGACTGCAGACTGTGGATGCATTCACATTACGATAGACCGTAGACTCATCCAGTTCACATTATCATTCACACTCAACTTTCCTATAGTCTCAGTGCCATCCTCGTATAGTATAAATACTACCATGGTTGGTTTGGTCTCCTCTGAGTCAAGTTAGAGCTACATGACTGAGGTGAGGACTTGCTCGTTCTCGTGACCATCCTGTTGGTGTCTTCCTCAAGAGCCCTATTGACGGCATCTGCATAACTTCTAACTAGGTTTCAATGAAACAATAGTCCGGTGCGATCCGGAGGGAGCAATGGTAGATGGAATCTTGGTATCAGGATAGGACATCAGCTGCGGCGGCTCTAGCCTTGTAATCTTGTAGTACACACTTGTTTGAGGTTGGTGGCAAGTGAGTTCTCGCCCTGTTCAAGGACCTAAGGCCGCATTATGTCGAAGGGCTGCGCGCAATCTTGGTAGTCTGTAGATGAATGTGTAGTATTAAATAGTAAAAATTGAAACAAGCAATGAACACCAGCCACCAGGAATGGTGGGGTTACCAAATCGTCCTTCCCTTGTCCATCCTCAAACGGGGCAGAGTCGAATGGGAGTTCAGGAAGGACGGATCTAACAGATGACGACCACCTGTCACAATCGGTCGTGAGATGCCTCGTAACGATCCGGGAGCGGGTGAATACATACCCTACTTTCGGTGTCCCCATTGTGGGCCTGGTGTATGTATATATATACCAGCGCAATTTTCCCCCCCACTTGCTGCATGCACATCCCTCTCATTGACCGACATTATATCGGTCCTGTCTGGTTTCGTACCCATTTGGGTCTGCTCATTCTGCGAAGAATCGTAAAAAATGTTGTTTTGATGCAAGCTGCCCTCGCGCTGTTGGTGATTGGCTACGAAGCTATGGCACATAGGCCCGTCGCCGTTGCACGTGGTCCAGCCTTGGAATGGGCAGCCCAAGGGACCTGAAGCTGGGGAGGCGAGTGTGTCCCCGTTAGGGACGAGAGACTATAATGGCCCGCAGTATCAAATCTGCAACAGAAACAAAGGATGAAGAAAAGAGAAATAAGAGACGAAGAGACTGACCATCAAGGTGTGTGGGCAGCCCAAGGCTGCTCAAGCATGGGAGGGGTGTGTGTCCTTATCGAGGACGAGGGGTCATGAGGGAGGGTAATATCAAGTCTGCAGGAAATGGGTTAAGGAAAATATAAGAAATGGAGGAGGAGACTGACTTTCGGCGTCCCTAATACCTAGGGACCTTGCACACGGACGCCTGTAGAGGTGACGGATGTTAGGATTCTCCGGCATTGTGGTTTATGAGTGGACCACCACCATCGCCATGGCGCTTAAGGACTCACCCTACATTCGAACACTCAACGCGTTTGACCCACACGCTCAATCCATTCACTGACATCTCAAACTGGCACCCATCCAGTCTGAGTGTGCTCAGGATGATTCTGATGGCTCCCACGGTCTGGAGACTGTGCAGGCCAGTCAAGGAGAGTGATATTGTTGTTTTCCATCCAGTTCTTGGCCTTCTTTGACTTGTGCTTTGGGTCATTGTCCTGTTGAAAAATTACCTGTTCCTCAGGAATTCCACTTTCCTCCAGGCTGGGCAGCAGGTGGTCCTCCAAAATGGACACAAACTGATGAGCATCCATCTTCCCCTCAATCTCTGCAAGCTGGCCAACACCATTCCATCCCATACACCCCCATACCATAATGTTTCCCCTTCAAAACTTAACTGTCCCCTGTACCTCTCTCTCATTCAACCCCTCCCCCTTCTGTTTCCAGACCCACTGCCTCCTATCTGACCCAAACCTGTTGATTTTGGTCTTATCTGACCAAATGACCCTCTTCCAGTCCTCTACAGTCCACTCTCTGTGCTTCAAAGCAAAGGCCAACCTCAGCTGTCTATGCTTTGCACTGAGGAAGGGCTTTTTCTTCTTCACCACAGCCTTGAATGAATGTTTCCTGAGGAGTCTTCTGACTGTTTCTGAAGAGACTGGGTGGGGGATAATTGTATTGTTGTGTTTGGTGACCTGAGTAGCATTTGGCAGCTCTGCCAGTAGCAATTTGTGATAAAATAGAATGTTGATCTCTAGAGGAAAGCTTGGGGGGACAACCTCCAGAGGAGCAGGGCTGGTTGGGATGGAGAGTTCTGAGAGTCCTAGATACTTGTTTTACTCCATGGGAACTGTTGGTGTTTAATGTGAACAACTGGTACCAGAGTTGGAGGCCTTGCTTCTATTCCTTGGTTTTCAAAGTATCCGAGGCTTCAGACTCTTCTTCAATTTCCTCTATCACGGAGGCTGTGTACCCCTTAGTGACTCTGGTGGTAGATCTTGGGCATTCCTTGGCTGTATGGCCCAATCTGCTACAGAAGAGGCAGAGGTTTTATTTGAAGCAGCATTGCTGTTCTTGTGGTGTAAGTTTTCTGTCTTTACTGAGCTTGGACAATAGGTCTGTGATAGTCTTGCTGCCACTGTATGGGGTTGCGGGTTGGCCTGGATTGGCCCTCTTATTGCCTGTATCAGGGGCTGAGTATGTGTTCATGAGGGCCCTCCCTCTGTTGTAGGGGTGGTTGAAGTTCTGGGTGGAGGAGGGCAGGTATTGATGGATTGGGACAGGAGGTGGAGTTGGAGCAAGGAGTGGGGTTTTCCTACTCTGGAGATCTCATCCTTGATCCTGCCAGAGAGTCCGTTGTAGAACTGGCAATGGAGTGCAGCATCGACCCAGTGGATGGGTGGCTAGTCAATTGAACTCAACTACATATTTTGTGATGCACTGGTTATTACACATGCAGAGGTTCTCGAGGTCTGCTTTGGCCTCTCCTTCTAGGTCATAGGGGCTGAAGTTGGTTTTGAGTTCACTGATGAACTCATCATAGTCATAGAGCCAATTTGGCTTGTTGGGGGCGTTGAGGGCTGGTTCAAACCAGTCCAGGATGGTACCAGTCAGATGTCGGTGCATTTATGTCAGCATGTGTGCATACAGCGTGGTCGTGTCATATACATGCATGCACACGTGTACATAGTTGAGGCGGCGGGTTGGGCCGGGTCATGGGTGCTCTCAGCTTGACCCGTACCCAAACCCAGGGGCACTCGACCCAGTGACCCGTGCGGGTCAGCCTAACCTGTGCTATTCCCTAGGGAACAGACCCTTTAATAGTGTCTTGAATTGCGGTTGTGAGCCGGTCTATAAAGCCATCGATTTCAAGAGAGGTGGAGGGGAGTGGGGAACTAGGGAGACTGGTCTTGGTTAGGATCTCAGAGAGCATCTGTTGGAATTTCACCCAGTCTGCCTTCCTAAAGTTGCACCTTAGGGTGGTTTGGCATCTGTTAAGCTCTACATCTATCCATGTGTGAATGGGTAGATGGTCTGCAGATGGGAGGCGGTCATCCAGGGAGGTGTTGCAGGACAAGATTTGGTGGGTTAAGTCAGTGTTGCAGAAAAAGAGGTCGAGGGGTGGTCCATATTTGATAGGAGTCAGATTGAAAAGTAGGGGTGCTAGAAGGGAGTTGGAGTTCCATGTAGTGCTGAGTAAGCAGCTGTATAAGGAGGTCAGTGTTACTGCATCTGCATAGCCAAGCTTGATTAGGGCCCAACCATAGCAGGTTGTGCTTGTTGAAATCTCTAGCCCAGATGGTAGAGGAGTTGTGTCTGGTAGGATATAAAAGGTACTAGGATTGTAGGTGTAAGAGGGCCATGTCCATTTTGGGGGGGTTGTAAATGTTGTAGACGTCTATATTGGTGTCTGCTTGAGTAATTGAGAGTGCTGAGATGACATGCAAGACAATGTGAATCTGAGTAAAAGAGTTGGATGTCAGTTTGGCTGAAACTAGTATGAGAGAGTGGGGAGGGTTGCGGTCATCCAGGTCCTGGATGGGGTACAGGGTGTACCAGTGCTAGGATGCTAGGATGAGTTGAGACCTGGGGTAAATGTAGGGTTCTTAGATCAATATCAGGTCCCAGTCTTGTAGGTTGGTAGTGTTGATGAGTGAAAGGGTGACGTCCTTGGAATGTTTGCAGTTTTGTTGCTTTATCCATAGTCTGTTGTGGGTAGGGAATAGCACAGGTTCAACCAACCCGCATGGGTCACTGGGTCGGATGCCCTTGGGTGCAGGTGCAGGTCAAGCAGAGAGCACCCATGACCCAGCTCAACCCAGCATGTCAATCATGTACATGTGCATGTGCAGAGTATGACACCCAACCTGGCACTCACTCCTGTCATACATGTGCATGTATGACACACAAGTGCTTATGACACACATGTGCGGCACACACATATGACATGCACATGCTGCATGGGCATACAACACACACACACTGCACATGTATGACATGCACATGCTGACACCAACGAGCCGTATAGAACATGTTCGTGTTGGTACGTACACATACAGCACATTCATGCGTGCGCATACAATGCATCCATATCAGCACATTCGAGTCAGCGCATACGTGTATGGCGTGTTCGAGTCAGTACATACACGTATGGTGTGTTTGTGTCGGCACGTGCATGTACTGTACATTCGTGTTGGCACATGCGCATACAGTGTGTTTGTGTTGGCACGTGCACATACAGCGCATTTGTGTCAGTGTGAATGCAAGGTATATGACACGAATGCACCGCAGGCGTGTAGGTGCATCGCACACCTGACACCCATCGACCCATGGGAAAAAACCCATGGGTTGACGGGTTCGGGTTTCCCATAGGTCAGGTGTGGGTCACATACATTTGACCTGTGGGTGACCCGTGCCATTCCCTAGTTATGGGGTGCATCTTCATGCATGTAGATGGCTCTCAAGTGGTCATGTTCAGACATTGGGGCTCAATGGGGAGGTGGCAGGAATGTAGTTGATGTGAGACTGGGATTGGATTGGGGGTGAGGAAGGGGGGTGGGGTTGTGTGGAGGTGTGGGGTTGTGTGGAGGTATGGGGTTGTGTAGAGGTGTGGGGTTGTGTGGAGGTGTGGGGTTATATAGAGGTGTGGGGTTGTGTAGAGGTGTGGGGTTGTATGGAGGTATGGAGTTGTGTGGAGGTGTGGAGTTGTGTGGTGGTACCACATTGTGAGGTGTATTCAGCATCTGCAAAGGTAAACAGTGTGTAATTTTTGTATTTACCAGTTGCATACTCATCCTTAATTGCTTGAGCTTTGATAGCAGCTTTTGCTACTAGGCATGTATGTGTCCAGCTGAGATGGTTTCCCTGGCAGTTGGTACATCTGGGTTTTTCAGTGTTGCAGTTCTGAGCTGTAGGATAAGGTTGATCATATGGGCATAAGTGATCAGTAGTGGTGTGTGGCCCGGTGCATTGGCCACAGCATGCATCCCCTGTACACCCTGTTGCCCGGTGGCCCCAGTCCTGGCACCAGAAGATTGTGGGGGTTGCTGTCAAGTATATGTACCGAATGTCTGGTAATTCAGCAGTGCCGACTGGACAGCCAGACTACATCCACGTACAAGTGCCCACGTCACATACAAGTCACTTGGTACATCAGTCTCAGCTCGGCACATCCACTATCCCCATTCCTTGTCCTATCCCGCATCTACTCTAGCCCTTTTACCATCTATTATTCCTACCCCAACTACTCCTTATTCCTCGACCTGCTGACAGTAAAGTGACCGATCTCAACCATGTTCCAAATTAGACTCTGACAGCGCTCATCCCATATCACCTTTACTGTCGCTACATCACACAGCCAACCATTCTATTAAGCACTCCAATCTTCAGACTCCTATTATATCATCATGTCTTCTTCAGAGCACATTCCCATACAACACTACAACACCTAGGACACACAGATCCAGGCAGAACCATTAACATATCATTATCTTCGCATACCCCCACCAGTACATTTCTCACTCAGAAGACGATCCCATCCAATCTACACTCAGTCATATGCGATAGGAGATGCAGTCTATTTCCAGAAAGTCAAGAACCATACATATTTCTTGGAATGATGTCTAGACCAGCATATCATGATAGGAGTAGAGTGGAATATGAGGCAGAGTTCAGGGCACCATCTCATCCTGATTATCCCGCCCACTCCATTCAACTCACTCTTAAACACAAAATGAGAGTACACGACTATATACTCATTAGTCCTCCTACTCCCAGACCCCTATCCTTGGATTGGATACTGGAGAAATTGCAGAAGATATGTTGCCTGTGACCTGGAAATACTCCAAGATGACTCAGTCCCCTGACTCATCCTAAGGCCCCTCAGGAGTAGTGGACAAGGTTGTTAGACGTTTATTGGTAGACTTCCTGATTGTTTCTTTTATATGTTTCCCCTTTTCTTGGCATGACTCAGACCTGTTTCCTATTCTGTTAGTCTTTTCTCATTGTTACTCATCATCCTTACCTTTTTGGTTAGTCTCCCCCTATCATAGCCCCTAGCCCCTATTTGCACAGCCTCGATGCTGTACCATTTCTCCAGAGTTTCTCCATAGTTTCCTCTTTTGTATACTTTGTTCTTGTACTTTGTCCTTCAACTGACATAGCCAACCTCTCGCATCATTTCGCATCATTGCTTGGTTTTTGTATATAAAGGCCTCTGGCTCACCTCTGTAATAACAAGTTTACAAGTTAAAGCCCAAGTCCAGTCTACAAGTCCAAGTCAAGACTAGTCTAGAAACATCTAGACTATTGTATTCAAACCCAAAGTCAAAGTCCAAGTCTTAGTCAGTGTGACACATTCACATCTTATCAAGGTCATGTCCCTGTCACATCATGTTCTATTCACTCACAATCTATTTTCGTTCATACATTGCCGAGTCACAGAACCTATTCCAGCTGTGCCGAATGACTGTGCTAGATCCCACCAGAGAAAAGGACCGGTGCATGCAGGCTTTTAGGTATTAATTACCTAGAGCAACTCTACACTGCCTCACCTCAGGACATCCTGTCCTTGTTTTATCCTTGGCCACAACCCTATTGTTTTATCATCAGGCACTCCCTATTGTCCTATCCTTGGCCACATTGCTATTATTCTATTTCCATTGTCCTATCCCCATCCATATTCCTTCATTCTAATTTTACTCGTTGTGGACAATATACCCACATGCTCTACATACCTTATTGTCCTACATTCCTTATTCCACATGTCGCTTCTTAAACCTATATAAGTAGGACATATATGTACATACTTCCTCATTCTGGGTATCAACTAGGCTTAGGCCCCTTACCTTCTCTTCCCTCTGTAAAGTCCTCTACTCAGGCTGGCACCTTTGGCACTCCCTGAGTACCTCCTCTGTCCCAAATTGGTGGCATGCACGGAAAGTAGAGTGTAATGCACATGTATATTGAAGCCAAAGCCACTACTTTTGGCCTACAGGACTTGGCCATTCCCCACCCACATCTTCGGCAGTACCAAAGCTTGATAGTCGTGGGATGTAGATGCTAACACTGCAAAGGACACCATCAATTGCTAGTCCATTTTATATAGCTGTGTTTGCTGCTGTCTTTGTTTTGTAACTTATCATAAGTGGGCCACTTTTGGTTCTGTTGTGGGAGTCAGTGCTGGTGAGCCAGGCTATATTGGCAATCTGATGGTCGTCAGGCTCATTGTTGGAGTTCCCTCTTTCAAGGTCATTCATGGCCTTTCTCAGGTCATCAGTCTTGAACCAGAAAGTTGTGAGGATATTGTGTGCTACAACTGCATATGAGCGTTTCAGCATCATGGCTACTGTGTCAATGTTTCTGACCCATTTGTCTTAGTGGGCTCTGGCTCTGTTAGTGTCTTCTGTAGATTTGAAGGTAAGTGTAAAATTGCTGTTGGCTGACTTGGTGATGCCCCAGAGGGGCTGGGTCATAGGTAGGGCATTGTTTGGACTACCCTCAAAATAGTTAGTGATGATGTTACTACAATACCTTGTAATGATAGCTGGCTCCCATTTGAGGATGGGGGCATCTTTTGTGACTTTTTTCATTGAGATAAATATTTGCTTCTGTTACAGCTCTACAACCATCTTCTATTTATGGATTTTTTCCTAGGCTGGTGTGATTCCCAGACCTTGTTTGGCAGCAGTAGCATAGGTGACTCCAGCTGGGGCTGCAGAGGCTAGCCATGGGCAATGGTGACTGCTTCCTTGATATCAGTCACAGCCTTTTATAAGTCAGCATTGGTCACTACCCTTTTGTCACCATATAGATGCAAAGCCTCCTTTAGCAGTTTAGCAATGGCAACCAGCTGTATGGCACCCTCTTTGCCTAAGTTCCATGAGGTGCCTTGCTTGAAGTCTCTGAAGGTTTAAAGGGCCGTGGCTAAGGCAGAAATGTCAGTTTTATTACCTTCATTGATCCCTCTGATATTCAGGACTGCTACTAGGTTGCATGGATCAATTAAAGGGGTCAGTGAACGGAATGTTCTGCTGCTCAGGATAGTTTGATTGGGCACCAAAGCCTCTATTGTAGGTAGGGAATGGCACGGGTCACCCACGGGTCAAATGTGGGTGACCCGTACCCAACCCATGGGAAACCCGAACCCATCAACCCATGGGTTTTTTCCCATGGGTCGATGGGTCTCGGGTGCGCACTGCACCCGCACGCAATACGTCGCATATGTGGTGGCACGTATGCGGCGGCACATATGTTGCGTTCGTCACGGCGCATGCGCATACGTCGCGTATATGGTGGCGCGTGTGCGTACGGGCGTTGCGTACGTTGCGTACGTCATGTACGTGGCAGCGCATGCACGTACGGGCGTTGTGTATGTCACGTTTGTCACGGTGCGTGCGCATACATCATGTACATCGCGTTCATCACGGCGCGTGCGCATACGTCACGTACGTCGCGTATGTGGCGGCGCGTGCGTGTAATGGGCATTGCGTACGTTGTGTTTGTCGTGGTGCGTGCGCGTACATCGTGTACGTCACGTTCGTGGTGTCGCGTGCCTGTACGGCATGTTCGTCGTGTTCGTCGTGTTCGGGGCGGCGCATTCGTCACGTTCGGGGCGGCGCATTCGTCGCGTTTGGGGCGGCGCGTTTGTCGCATTCGGGGTGGCGCGTTTGTCGCGTTCGGGGCGTCGTGTTCGTGTCGGCGCATGCACATACGCGTTTGTGTCGGCACGTGCACATACGCGTTCATCACGTTCGTGTCGGAGTTGACACCCCAGGTTGGGCCCAGGTCATGGGTGCTCGCGGTTTGACCCGCACCCACACCCAAGGACACCCGACCCGGTGACCCATGCGGGTCGGCCTGACCCATGCATTTCCCTAATTGTAGGGTGAAAACATACATTACACCCCTGAGAGACCAATCTCAATATATTGTATCTTTATATCGATTTCAATGCCATTCAGTGCACTTTTTGATTCTTTATTTTTTGGTATTTTTCTTGTATTTTTACCCTCAATATTGAGGGAGATATTGTATATCTACATGTATGCTACTTACGGGTGCTTGCCTACGCACCAGATGACGCACGTGGCCAGCTCCCTGGATGGGGACCAGTAGCCTGGCTCAAACCTTCGATAGGGTCAGGAGCCGGCTCTAGTATATGTACAGGTGAAACATTCCTCGCACATACTTCCCTGCTCAGTGGTTGACTACACTGAGGAGGTGAGTTATATAATATACTTCTGTAGTGTTCGGACTGATTTTCTTATTTCTTTTACTCTGTAAGAAAATTAAATAGGTATATTTCTTGAATATACTTGTAGTGGTTGACTACACTGAGGAGAAAATTAAATAGACTGCCTAAGAAATTCTCAAACCTACTGCATATTTGCTCATAATCTCATCATCTATTCCCTGCAACTGCAAGCTGGCAGGGATATTAGGAGGGGTTGGCATGGATATGTGGGTAGGTGTAGATGTTATGTGTGTGTGCAAACAGAGAAAAAGAGAAAGCTTAGCAGTCTTGGGTCTATCCCTTGGTTGGTGAGGCTGAACTAGGCCTGTCAGACCATGGGAAAGTTTGTTAAGTCTGTGTGTCAGGCGCTTAGCTAGTACTTCCGAAAGGACTATCCGGGTTAGCGTGGAGTCCGTAATGGGGCCGAGGACCAAAGTTGGAAGTCGGACGGACTACGGACGGGGGCGGAGGCACCGGGAACTTAGGGTCGGTCACGGAATGGTTCAATCCGGTCACTGAGGTGTTCGAGGTCGAAGGGACTTGGCTTCAACTTATGTGTTGCACCCTCCTCGATCGTCTGTCCCTAATTTTGGAAAAGGAGATGGGAGTTTACCGGAAATGAATCGGAAACTAGGTGGTAGACTAATTCGATATTTGTACTAGCGAACAGTCTAGTCGACTGGGAGACTATATACATATGACTATCCCTGTACTATCTTTGCCGGTCATAAAACAAGGAGAAAGGAAGTACAAGGGGT
Source organism: Chroogomphus rutilus (assembly GCA_003314275.1). Classification (NCBI taxonomy): domain Eukaryota; kingdom Fungi; phylum Basidiomycota; class Agaricomycetes; order Boletales; family Gomphidiaceae; genus Chroogomphus; species Chroogomphus rutilus. The sequence continues at coordinate 5,743 of QLPI01007725.1, read as the reverse complement.
CAATAGGAAAGAAGAATAAGGGAGTAAGGTACGCGATAGACTGGCGCATCGGTTATCAAGATGCAGAACCTTAGTCATGGGAATCGGGATCGGACTAACGGGGGCTCGGACATTACAGGAATGGGAACCACAGAAAGTGGTCGTTCATCCTTCGGTGGTCGGGGAGGTTTCGGAAACGGGGTAGGTGGTTGTGGGGGTTGGTATGGGTTTGTTGGGGGCATGGGACATAACAGTACCCCCCCATTAGGACCGAGCCCTCGAGGTCCTTGGCTGTCGAACGATGTATGGGGTGGTCAAGGCTGGTCGCTTGGCCTCCCTGGGCCTGGCTTGAGTGGATAGGCACAGTGAAAGTCCGAAACTACCTCCCTCACGTGGTTCAGTTCTGTGGCAGGGAGCCAGGAGGTTTCTTCTTCTGTTCCCTCGTAACCAGCCCATCTGACTAGGTATCGGAGTTGGCAGCCATGACGGCGATCGATCTTTGAGTCCAGGATTTCCGCTATTTCGTATTCGGGTTCCCCATTGATTTCTATTGGCGGCTGTGGAGGTATCGTGCGGTTGGGGAAGGTGTTGGGGGTTGAAGGCTCCAGCATTGAGACGCGGAAGACGGGGTGGATCGACCTCATGTTTTTCAGAAGGCGAAGGGTGTAGGATACCGGTCCTACTCAAGCTATGACCTCGTAAGGTCCTAGGTATTTCTCGGACAGTTTCCGGGAGGGTCTTGTGGTCCGGATGTTGTCCGATTTGAGGAAGACTTTGTCTCCGACCTTGACCTCCGGTCCCTGGGAATGGTGTTGGTCTGCAGAGGCGGCGTAGCGTTGTTGGGCTGCAGCTATGTTTCTGCGGAGCTCCTGGTGTAGTTTATCTAGGTCCACTGCGAAGTCATGTGCCCTCGAGGAGGCCAGGTCTCACTCGGGGTGGAAGGTAATGTCCGGGTGGTATCCTTTGTTGGCGAAGAAGGGTGAAATCCCGGTTGTTGCGTTGGGGGCATTGTTGTAGGTGAACTCCGTGATTGAGAGGAGGTCTGCCCAGTTGTCCTGTTGGTAATTGCAGTAGACCCGGAGGTATTGTTCCAACGTTTGGTTCATCCATTCGGTTTGTCCGTCGCCTTCTGGATGGTATCCGGAAGTGAAGTGTAGTTTCATGTTTAGGGCCTTCCCCAGGGACCTGAAGAAGGAAGACACGAATTCTGTTCCGCGGTCCGAGGTAACGTGCGATGGGATCCCGTGTTTTGAAAATACGTGGAGCACGAACAACTTGGCTAGGAGGGGGGATGTGATGGTGTTGTGGGTCGGGATGAAGATGGATTGTTTGGTAAGTCGATCTACGATGACGAGGATGGAGTCGTAACTGGCCGACGGGGGTAGTTTTTCGATGGAATCTATTGATATGGAGTTCCACGGGCATATGGGAACCGGTAGCTGTTTCAGGAGGCCGTACGGTCGGTGTCTTTGTGTTTTGGCATGCATGCAGGTTGTGCAGGACTTGATGTAGGACTTCACGGTTTTTCGGAGTCCGGGCCACGTATACTCTCTCCTGATGAGGTCGAGCGTCCAATTTTGTCCGAAGTGTCCAGAAACAGGGTGGTCGTGCTTGTCTTGTAGGATTTGTAGGCGGAGGTCATTGCTGTCCAGGACGTAGATATGCTGGTCAAGGAGGAGGAGGTTGTCCGGTGTGGCCAACCATTTTCCGTTGGGGTTGTCGAGTTTTTCCGAGGTTTCTGGATCGTTTCAGATTGCTGCGCGGATGTCATTGTGGAGTCGTTCTGTGTCCATTATTGCGGCCGCTTGTAGTGACGGGAAGTATAGTGCCATGGCTCATAGGGAGGCGGATAGCTGTTCTGTGGAGAAGATGGGTCGGAGGTTGTGAGGGTTGATCGTGGCGTAGTTGTTCCCTCCCTCTCTGGGGTAGACGTCCCATCGTCTGGTTAGTGCGTCCAGTTTGGCTCCGAGGCATCCCAGGCAGAAACGGATGGTCATGTTGAATTGTGAAAGGTATTCCAACCATCGGACTTGCCGGTGGGTGAGAAGTTTGGTCATCGAGAAGTATTCCAGGTTTTTGTGGTCCGTTACAACGTCGATGGGGTGGGGAGCACCTTCCAGGTAATGTCGCCAGGTTTTGAAGGCCTCAAAGATGGCAAGTAGCTCCTTATCATATACGTCATAGTTTAGTTCTGGGGGTGAAAATGTCTGGGAGTGGAAGGCGATTGGGTGTATCTCATTGTCCGTGGGGGAGATTATGGATAAGATGGCCACCAGGGTGTAGTCGGAGGCATCCGTCCCAACAACGAGTTGGGAGCCGGGGGTCCATTGGCTTAACACCGGGGCTGTGGTGAAGGCCTTCTTGAGGGTTTCGAAGGACGTCCTGCAGTCTTCGGAGAAGTTCCAAGGTGTATCTTTTCTTGTCAAACGGGTTAGCGGGATCGTGATGTCGGAGTAGTTGAAAATGAAACGTCTATAGAAGTTTGCGAATCCGAGGAAGGACTGGACGTCCTTGACTTTGCGCAGTTCGGGCCAGTCCTGGATCACCTTGATCTTGTCGTTGGCCATGGTGAGGCCGTTCGGAGACAGAATGTATCCCGGGTATTCCACTGTGTCGGCGTGGAATTGGCATTTGTCTGCGTGGGCATACAGGTGGTTGGTTCGGAGTCGTTTTAGGACTTCGCGCACATGTTTCTTGTGTTCCTCCAGGTTGTCAGAGTATATCAGGGTGTCGTCTAGGTATACCAGTACCGATATGTCAAGGAGGTCGGAGAAGATGTTGTTCATGAGGCGTTGAAAGGCGGCCGGAGAGTTGCTCAATCCGAAAGGCATGACATGCCATTCGAAGGATCCATAGCGCATGCGGAAGGCGGTTTTCCACTTGTCACCTTCTCGGATGCGGACGAGGTGATACGCATGTCGTAGGTCTATTTTAGTGAAGATTCTAGCCTTACGGGGGCTGTCGAGTAGGTCAGAGATGCAGGGCAGCAGGTATCGGTCCTTTTTTGTGATTTTGTTGAGTCCTCTAAAGTCGACGCATAATCGTAGGGAACCGTCCTTCTTTTGGGCAAACAGGACGGGTGCCCCCCCAGGTGAGCGGGATGGGCAGATGAAACCCATGGATATGTGTTCGTCCAAGAATTCACGTAGCGATTTCAGCTCACTTTCTGATAAGGAGTAGATGGGGCCGAAGGGGGGTGAGGCTCCTTCCTCTAAGTCTATATTTAGGTCGTAGGGTCAGTGTGGGGCCAGGGTGTTGGCACACTTTTTACTAAAGACGTCCTGAAATTCGTGATATTCGTTCGGGATGTTGGATAGGTCTACGGGGCCGTCCTTGGTTCTGTCGAGGTCGGAGAGTAGTAGTTGAAAGGTCTGGGTGCCCTCCATCTTCGAGATGCAGGCAAATGCTGCTGCATTAATCAACACCACCTTGGGCGCGATGAGTGGTTTTCTCGGGGGGTCAGGTGAATGGCGAGAGGGGGCTATAGGTTTGGGTGGTTTCACGGAGTCGGTCGGCGGCGGGGGCTTGAAGGATAAGTTGCCCAGAACCCAGTCAATCGTTGGATTGAAGCAGGTGAGCCAGTTATGTCCCAAGACCACCGAGCAGCTTGAGTCTAGTGGAGTTACGAAAAAAGTCATGGAGTGTTGTTCCCCTTGGGGGAAGCGAACCGGAAGTTCGACGGTCTTGTGAATGGAGGAATTGGAGGTCCCGTCGAAAAGTCTTAGCGGAATGGGCGTGATGTCTTGGCACTGAAGGTTGTATCTAGAAGCTAGTCCTGAATCCAGGAAGCAGTGTGTCGATCCTGAGTTGACGAGCGTGTTCAGGTGTTGTCCTGGTAGGGAGTCAGAGGTTAGGCGAATGGTCAGTGGGCTTGAGAGGGTGGATGCGTTGAGTCGGAGTATGACGGGAGTGTCGACGGCTTCGGAACGTTCCTTCGTTTGTGCCAGGGTTGTTGCTGCCGAGTCGGTGCTTCCTTTCTTGGGGCATTTTCTGGCCCTGTGGCCTGCTTTGCCGCAGAATAAGCAGAGGTCTTGCCTGAAATGGCGTTGTCATTCCAGGGGCATGAGTTTCCCATTCTTGTCAAGTTTGGGCATTCCTTGGTGGTCGAGTATCCGGGTGAGTTCCTTGGTTACTTCCGATTTTCGTTCCCAATATCGTGCGTCGATGGATCAGGACAGGAGGTGAAGTTCCGGCAGGGAGGATGGTTTTCCTATTCTAGCTATTTCGTCCTTAATTCTCCTGGGGAGCCCCTTATAGTATTGATGGCGAAGGGCGGAGTCGTCCCAACGGGTGCGGGTGGCGAGGCGGTTGAACTCAACCATATATTCCGTGACGCGTTGGTCGTTACACATGTGGAGTTTCTCAAGGTCCAGTTCTGCCTCGCCTTCCAGGTCATGGGGGCCAAAGTGTGTCTTGAGTTCGGAAGTGAATTCGTCATAATCGTGGAGCCAGAGGGGTTCGTCATGGGCGGTGAAGGTGGGTTCAAAGTAGTCCAGGGCGGTTCCGGTTAGATACGATAGCGCATAGATTACTTTGGTGCTACTGGTATTGAAGGTTTCTGGGTCATCCCAGAAAATTAGGTTGCACTGTATGAGAAAGGTTTGTAATTTTCTAGGGTTGGAACCATCGAAGGGGTCTGGGCTTCGAATTTTTGCAGGAGGTCTCGATTTTTTGGAGATAGCTAGGCTGTTTGCTAGCGTAGTGATGGCTTTGGCGAGATTTTTTCCAATAGTACGGGGGCGCTCTTCGAGAGTGGTGCCCGTAGAAAGAGGGGTCTCGTGCATGCTCGTAAAAAACTTGCTCGTGCCTTATTTTTCATGACGATCAGGAGTGTGAGTACAAATATACTGTTAAGTCTGCGTGTCAGGCGCTTAGCTAGTACTTCCGAAAGGACTATCCGAGTTAGCGTGAAGGTCCGTAACGGGGCCGAGGACCAAAGTCGGAAGTCGGATGGACTACGGACGGGGGCAGAGGCGCTAGGAACTTAGGGTCGGTCGCGGAATGGTTCAATCCGGTCACTGAGGTGTTCGAGGTCGAAGGGACTTGGCTTCAACTTATGTGTTACGCCCTCCTCGATCGTCTGTCCCTAATTTTGGAAAACTTGCAAAACACTTTAAGATGAAAGACATGGGACCTGCGCGGTACATTGTTGGACTTGAAATCCACAGAGACAGAGCCAAACGGACACTTCACATCAACCAGCACAAGTATATCTTGGATGTTCTCAAGCGATTCAATATGGAGAATTGAAAACCAGTTTCCACACCTCTTGATCCAGGCTGTCATCTCTCCAAAGACCTCTGCCCACAGTCTGAAGATGAGAGAGTGGCAATGAAGGACATCCCATATCATACTGCAGTTGGATGCCTGAATTACCTTGCTGTTGGGACCAGACCAGATCTTGCACATGCTGTGGGTGAACTTGGCCAGTTTAACTCAAATCCTGGTCTAGGCCATTGGAAGGCTGTCCAACATATGCTCAAATACCTCAAAGGCACTGCAGATCTTGGATTGACCTATGGTCCTGCTAGCCCTAGTCCCCAGCCAATGCTCCAGGCCTACTGTGATGCAAATTATGCTGGGGATGAGGACAGAAGGTGGTCAACAACTGGTTATGCCTTCTTCATTGGAGGAGCTGCAGTGAGCTGGAGCAGCAAGCGACAACCAACTGTGGCCACATCCTCCTATGATGCTGAGTACATGGCTAGTGATTGGCACGGGTAACCCCCGGGTATTTTGGGCCTACCCGTACCCGTACCCGAGA
>QLPI01007722.1:0-14022 GCA_003314275.1 Chroogomphus rutilus | reverse complement strand
ACGAGGTTCACTAGGCAGGCGGGTAATGATGGGGGAGAAACAGAATAAAACGATAGGCACAGCAGAGTCATAGATAATCAATTTGCATATGGAGTGGGACAGAGCCCGCATCTTGAAGGATGATTGACATTGGAATCATGTAGATGAGAGTGAGGTCTGTAACATAAGGTCTTTTGCAACACTAACATAGATTTCTATAATGTTCCCAACCTCAGATTCTCAGACCACTTTTTCAATTGTTGATACCATAGGTTTCAAGTTGCAAAAAAACTTCTTAGTGCCTTAATACTCTCGGAAATTCTATTTTGTAGGGTTTATAAAGTAACTTCAAGCAGTCCCATTGTGAGTCAGGGGTCACACATTGATCAACATATGGGAAGGAACATCATTTCATAGATGTCATGTGCAGGGGGATGTTTGAGGATCGATCCTCTGAAAAAACTTTTGTCTCTTCATAATCTCTCAAAATTTGGTTGATAGCTTCAGCTGCCCCACTAGCATAAGCCACGTTAGCGCACATTCTGTGAATCTGGAAGAGGGAGCAGCGGGTCTGCACTGTGAAACGTGATGATCGTGTCGGCTGGCATGGCGCACACATGGTCGTTATGCTGCAGGGAGTGACAGTCATCGTTTCCGTTTGTCTCATTCTCTAATTGTAAGTATATTGTGGCCATCTCCTTCCTGTTCAGCCTCTGCAGTTACATATAAGGCTGAGGATCAAGTGAAAAACCTCTTTAGTGTTTTCACCGACCATCAGGTAAGGAACTACTGTCCATACTGTTTTTTTTTCACCATCCCTCAGTTTGTCCGCGTTTAACATGTTAATTAGGACCCAGGCTTATCCCTACTAAGGCCTGTCGGCGATCCAGACAATTATGGTCCCAGCAGGACCATGGTACGGTATGATGGTATGGTCAAGTGGTTGACTGTGCGAGTGAGGTGTTGTGTGAGGGCAGGGTTCAAATGCCATTCATTCCAATTATCATTTTCCTACCTTACAATTTTGTTGAATTGGTGGATACAGCCTAAGGCTGTTTGCCATTCACATAACCAATGAATGCAAGTTTCTTTTACACCTGCTCTATTTGATAAGCAAAGAATCCTAACCAGCGATTTTTAGCAATGTTTTGCTCCTTTTGAAAGGCTTATCCAATTGTCCGGACAAACTCGAAATGTTGACGGCCTCTCCAAAAATTCAGACAAATCCAGTAAAATATGCTTCCAGTAAAATGTGGTGAACTCCGTCCGGACAGAAGATCCCAGCCACCAACCAGGGCATAGTGGGAATAATCCAAGGTCATTGTTAACCTTACACAAGCGATAGGTATGTTCCTCTTTCCTCTTCAATTTTTGAGATATTGAGCGAGTTTGGGGAAATCCGAATTGAAGAGCTCAATGGAGACCAGATTAACCAGTTTGAAAACATCTTAACTCTTTCTAACTATCTCCATATGGATTTTTGGGGCATCTTTTTATCTGGTTGATGCTGTAGAAGTAAGCAGCTATAATTTGGTTGTGTGGTTTGTGTTGTTTATTGTGGAATACAGGGACAACATACCTATCGTTGTGCGTAAGGCTAACGATCATGTGTGCGCCGTGCCAACCGGCAGTTGGTGGAGTTTCTGGTCACAAACCTTGATCGACAAAAGATAACCTTTACATTTGGGAACGTCACAGCCAAACCAAGTAGCAACGTCGGCGGCTAAGCATGAGCCTAGTATTCCCGGTCATACCAAGATATAAGGGTTAGTATTAATCTATGCAGGCTCATAAGTCTCAATGAGAGATATACTAAAAACATTTCAGTATTAGTCTGATAAAATCATTGTCATTTGAAGACATGGTCCTAACCCTCCTGCTCTTTCTGGCCTATTTTCCCATGTCCCAGGTTCCTGATAAACCTTCTCATACCTCTCCACACACCCCCACCTCCCCCTATGCAAGCTCTCTACCTACTACTTCTCCTTCACGTACTTTACCTCTTATTATAGAGAACAAGAATGGGCACAGGATGGCTTGGATGGTGATGTAGCAGCTATACATGATGAAATTGAAGGATTTTGTGTCCAGGATGCATAGTATGAGGTAGTGGGTGTGAAAATTTATATGGAGGTAGTGGTTGGGGATAATTCCGGCACGTACGGTCAAGTTGGATGCAGCTGTTACCAGGTGTACGATGCGACTCGGCACATCATTAAGAAAACATACATCTCCTTAAATTGCCTTAAAAGGTCTTAAAACATTTTAAGCCATTTTAAGGAGCCAACCTTCCTTAATCAGCCTTAAAAGTGCCTTATATTACCTTAAAATCTCTCTTTAAGTCAATTTTAAGGCTGATTAAGGAAGGTTGACTCCTTACAATGCTTTGAAATGCCCTAAAATGTTTAACTCATTTTAGGTCATTTTTAAGGAGATTTAGGTTTTCCTGATGTCTGCATCGCGCTCACAGGGACGCGTCACATTGGTTGACAATTATTTGAGAAGCTGAATACGAGGACAAGCGATGATTAGTAGGAGCAACGAGAAATATGAATAAAATGTGCACCTCGGAATGCGTGACCTCTGATCCACACCAGGATTGCATGTAATTACTTTATAAACCTTATTAAATAGATTCCCTCAGGAGTAGTGCTGCACTTAGAAAATATTCTTCACAACTTGAAATCTAAGATATCAACATTTGACAAAATTGTATCTGGAGAAATTCAGGGTTGGGAACATCATAGAAATCTATGGTAGTGTTGCAAAGGACCTTATGATACGGACCTCGCTCTCGTTTATCACAATTTCAAAGCCATCCTTCAAGATGCGGGGCATGTTGCATTCATAACCACCTGTATTAGGTGTCTAATGTTGAATTTCGGTGGTGCTGAGCAAGGACCGCAGGAAGAGCAACTGTTTGGCTTGAGCGGAGGTATTGGCTCGATGCAAACAGATGAGGAATTACAAAGCATGCATGACTGATGTGACATGGCAATGTGCCGATCGAATTATTCCATATCTAAATTGTAAGCTTCCTTTCAAAACCTGAGTGGGTGTGGGATACTCATCTAAATATTTAATGCTTGCCGCACAAGGTTTCGGTACTAGGGTGTCATATAAGAAATCCAAGACATGGAATGGTCATGAAGAGACTAAGCTAAATAAGTGGGTCCGTGCTATAGAGAAACCAGTGATAATGGGTTTTCCTCAAGTTGGTCTCACTTGTGTTTTTGGCCCTTTATTCTACCAATTTCAAGAAAGTTTGTTTCCAGAAGTCCTCTTGCTCGGAGGATCCCGAGTCTTGTTGGAATGGAAAACTTATATTGCGCAGTTTGTCAACCTAAGCCGAATGTTCAGAGGACAGATCTGAACATTTGTCTTACATAGTTATCCTACTTATACCTGTTAACTCGGTAGGTGAGAGACCCCCATAAATAAGACATGTCTTGGATCATGAGTCATTTCCCCTTATAGGACATATTGATCACTCAAACCTGAGTGGGGACAACGACTCCGCCAGCTTTATGGGTCTCAGAACCTGCAGATTGCTAGAATTTCCAGTTGCAACCCTCTAAAGAGCCATCACCAACCGTGTAGTCGAGGTTTCAAATACACATGCTATCACGTTTGCACCTCAGTAGGGTATTTCTGTCTGGAATACATCCGACTCTCACATGTATCATAAACATCCCCCGAAGTTTACGCACGCTACAACAGGTCCCGTGTTCATAGAACAACCATTACAATGACTGTTGCTCTATCCCACAAGCAGCTCCTTGCTGGGAGAAATCCACTACCTTTACGATGGCTCCGTCTGCCGCTTTTGCTTGCAACAGTTGGCCTTTCTTGTGTGTGCATAGCCGTTGGTGTCCAGGCATTGGATAGGCAAGTCCATGGAACGGTCATGTCAAAGTTTGCTGTCGTGCTCATACAATCTCGGATTTGGGTCTATAGAAGTAGCAAGTTGGAGAAGAGCATTAGGGAAATGGCAGAGGACACTGGGTCGGCGATAGTTTTTGATATGACTAGTACGATGCCTCATAGCCGTCTATTATATGCGTGCTAATCGCACGATCAGATATCAAAGCGACCTCCATAGTCCTGACCCTAGTTGGGTTCCTGATTGACATAGTCTCCTCTGTCTTCTCCTTTTCACTCACATACGACGTCTTCACATCTCTGAGGACACCACCTGACACTACTGCTGTTAAAGACAAGAAAGTCCAGATTGTCCCGCGCCTGCCCTTTTCAACACGCACACTCCGCTTTCAAACCATCACACTCTCCTTCCTGAGCGTGTGTCTCTTTGCCGTCCTCATCCCTTCCTCCATGTTTTCTCGGACTGGGTCAACACATCTGAATATCCACAGTAATTCTCCGGATTCGATGGTGATCGTAGACCCTGTATATTGGGACTATGGCTTTTGTGAGTTGCTTAAGTTGTTATGTCTTTAGCCGCACACTGAGACGCCACATGTAGTAAGATGTTTGGCGGCAGCACCATGGTTCACCCTAGTATTTTCGGTCCCAGCCAGTATTGTTTCATGGGTTGCTTGGAAGTATTCTCCGACAATGCCTACAGCCTGAGGATCAAACTATGGCCCTTTTTTTTTGTAATGATTATAGGAACAATAGGTTACGAAGTGTTTCATGATACTTTTTGGTGGGGGAGAAAAAGTCGAGTGATTCTGAGCCATAGCAGGTTTATTCTTAGATGCAACATAGATCAGGCCAAGCACAAGCGAAGGTGCCAATATTTGCTTTTCAAATTGGTGTCATGGATAAGATGAAAGGCAGAGATTATGCAAAAGCATTGAAAGGATAAACACCGCTTTGAGCTCTGCATGTTTAGTGATGATTTTTAATTGAGGCCATTGTAAGTTGGTACCATTTCGTACCATCCTCCATTATTTTCCACAAGTAACGCGTAATGCCAGTTTAAAACAGCAACAATCCCTCTTGATGCCCTGCACTAATGCCATAACCTTATTTCCATAGCCCAATTGACCCTCAAAGATTCTCCACATGACATACAACTGGCCAAGTTTATAAACATCTGGATGCCATCTCCACCCACTTAGGCCTTCCAAACACCATACAACCTGCTGGAAATGCACCTATGCAGCTGTCCTTACCTCACCCACCCCTCCAGTCTCACAGCCAACTCCTCACCCTAAAACACCATGCCATAATACATGATATGACCTCACACTTGCACAATCCAACCATAACAACCCTGTACTCTCAGACCCATCCAATGAAGAGCTAGGAGAAGAAATCACCAGAGCCATCAAAGATGCCAAATGCTGGTTTGAAACAAGATCATACACACCAGACATTGATGGGAATGAGAACTTTTCCCACCACTTTTAACACCTCATGAGACAGTTGTGATGTTATCTCTCTCATCAACCAGAATGACCATATCATCACCCACCCCTCAACACTCCAACACATTGAACACCTCTCCCACCCACAGAACAATCAGCAAACTAAAATGCACAAGTCCATAGTTCTCTTCTTCACCAATGCTCAAGTTGCCAATAGCTGCATTAGCCACCACATTGCAATCCAAGGTCACTACCCAACAACCAAATTCCTACACCACCCACTGCAATGCTATAACTGCCACCACTTTGGTCACTTTGCATGCCTCTGCAAGAGGACAAACAATTTGTGGAAAATTCTCAGGTAAATACAAAACACAAGACTGCCTTTATTCTAATAAAGAAAAATGTCACAAACCCACACTGTGTCAACACATCACACTGAGATATGCTGTTTGCACAGGTACTCATGTAGCAACAAGCCAGGAATGCCCATTGTGCAAAGCTGCCATGGACTGCCATGCATGCAAACTTGTTGAAGCAGGTTCTCTTTTTGAGGCCTAGTCAGGCCAGCAACACAAACCCTTGAGGCATGATGTTTCTGTAAAACATGGAAGTGGCCCTTGAACTCCAACCACCACCATTGCCAGGGCGCTGAAGGACTCACCCTATATTTGAACACTCAATGTGTTTGAACTACATGCTCCATCTATTTACTGACATCTCGAACTGGCACCCATCCAGTCTGAGTGTGCTCAGGATGGCTCCAATGGCTCCCATGGTCCAACCACTGCTGCCCATTGAACTCCCAGGATTGAACAACTTAGTACTCTGATATATGGAATCACTCTCCCTAAGACCAAGACTGCTAAAACAGTGACAATCTCTCTTGATGCTCTGTACCAAAGCTGCAACCTCATTTCCACAGCCTGATTGACACTCATAGATTCACATGACCTACAATTGACCAAAGTATATAAGCATCTGGATGCTTTCTCCACCCATTTAGGCCTTCCAAACACCATGCAGCCCGCTGGGAAATGCACCTATGCAGCTGTCCTTACCTCACCCATACTGCCAGCCCCACAGCTGTCAAGTACACATACTGAGCATCAGTTCACTCGGTAGTACCAACCGAATGTGTCAAGCGTCGGATACTGACGGACTTCGGTACTGCCGAGGGGCGTTGGCGAAAAGGTCGGGCGGACTATGGCCAAGTCCTGCAGGCCAAGAGTAATGGTATTGGCTTCAACGTGCTCGTGCGTTGCGCCCTACTTGCCGTGCGTGCCACTGTATTTGCCACAGACAGGTACTCGAGGGGATGCTAATGATGCCGGCTCGAGTCGAGGACTTAACAGAAGAGAAGAAGGTAGAAGGGCCTAAGCCTAGTCGATACCCAGAATGAGGAAATATGTACATGCATGTCCTACTTATATAGGTTAAGAAGCGACATGTGGAATAAGGAATGTGGGACAACAAGGTATGCAGAGCATGTGGTTATTGTCCACCACGAACAAAATTAGAACAAGGAATGCAAAGCGGGGATAGAACAATAAAAGACAGGATAATAGAATCGTGACTTGAGATGGGACAATAAGGAGTGGCCGAGTATAAAACAATGGGGGCATATCCGAGGATAATACAAGGACAGGAAGTCCCGAGGTGAAACGGACCGAGGAGTGTGAATGGCGGATGTGCCGAGCCAGGACCAGCGCACCAAGTGTTATGCATGTGACATAGGCACTTGGTCGTAGATATAGGATGATTGCTCGGTCGGCACTGCCGGCGGATGGGTCTCGGTATGTGGACTTGACAGAATGTCAAGTCTAATTCCATGCGCAAGTGACCAAGCCATATATAAGTCACTTAGTATGTCAGTCTTGGCTCGGTACATTCATCATTCATACCTCCCACTCTATTCATCACCCACTCTTCCTTTATTCATCATCCATTATTCCCAACCCATTTACTCTTTATTTCTCAGCCTGTTTTACCTTGGGACATTTTCTATTGTTTTATTCTTGGCCATGACCTTATTATTTTATATTTGGTCACATTCTATTGTCTTATTCTTGGTCACATTCTTATTATCTTATTTAGCCACATTTCATTGTTCTATTCTTGAGCATTGTGGACAATACTCCCACATACTCTCCATACCTTATTCTCTTTTCTATGTCTTATGCCACTTGATTCCACATTTGCTTCTTAACCTATATAAGTAGAACATGGATGTAGATAGTTCCTCATTCTGAATATCGACTTGGCACATGCCTTCTTGTCTTCTCTCTGTCAAGCTTTGGAAGTGCTGAAGATGCGGGCAGGGAGCAGCCAAGTCCTACAGGCCAAAAGTAGTGGCTTTGGCTTCAATGTACTCGTGCATTGCACCCTACTTTCCATGCGTGCCACCAATTTGGAACAGAAGGGATACTCGGGGAATGCCAAAGGTGCCAGCCCAAGTAGAGGACTTTACAGGGAAAAGGAAAGGTAAGGGGCCTAACCCTAGTCGATACCCAGAATGAGGGAGTATGTACATGCATGTCCTACTTATATAGGTTAAGAAGCGACATGTGGAATGAGGAATGTGGGACAATAAGGTATGCAGAGCATGTGGGGGTATTGTCCACAATGAAAAAAATAGAATAGAGGAATGTAAACAGGGATAGAACAATTGAAAATAGAATAATGGGAATGTGGCCAAGGATAAGACAATAGGGAGTGACCAACTATAAAACAATAGGGTTGTGACTGAGGATAAAACAAGGACAGGATGTCCCAAGGTGGGGTGGGTCGAGGAATAAGGAATGGATGGGGTAGGATTAATGGATGGTGAATGAGGCAGAGTGGATGAGGGGTAGGGATGGGGAATGTGGAGGGTGGATGTGCCGAGCCAAGACTGGTGTACTAAGTAACTTGCATACAGCTTAGACACTTGTGCGTGGGCATAGTCTAATTTCTTAGTTGGCACTGCCAAATTACCAGACACTCCGTATGTGTACTTGACACTCTCCTCCCATCTGAAGTCCTCCAGCTGGGCCAACACTCTTGGCACTCTCCCCAGTTTCTCTTCTGTCTGAAATCAGTGGCATGCATAGAAAGTAGGGCACAACGCACGAGTATGTTGAAGCCAAGCCATCCCAATTGGTCTACTGGACTTGGCTGATTCTCCACCAGCATCATGAAGTTGGCACTATTGCAATAGTGCTTGGCCCACACATCATCGGCATCTCAGTGCTTGACAACAGCCAACTCCTGACCCCAAAACACCATTCCGTAATATGTGATTTGACCTCACACTTGTGCAATCTGATCACAATAATCTGGTGCTCTCAGGCCTTTCTGATGAGGAGCTAGGAGAGGAAATTGTCGAACATCCCACTGTGAATCTGTGATCCAGGCCAGAGTGGGGATATTTGGATCCCAACTTGTAGCAAAGCTGAACAAATATATCTTGCCTCCACAGCACACTGCTGGCTCCTCAAACTCTCTGATCAGCTCTCTGTTGCCCAAAATTGGCTCTGCAAGAGAACAATATCTTATGGACAATGCTCAGGCAAACACATAACACCAGATTGTCTTTGTCCCAATGAAGAAAAATGTGACAAGCCCATACTGTGTCAAGTACATGATACCAAGCTCCGGTCTACTTGGTAGTACTGACTGAACAACCCTTACCATGTAATCCCAAACACCAGTGACAAGACATTCCTCACTAGTATGTGGTCTCAGATCGGTACATTTGGTTCATCATTTGGTTCACCCTCCTCATCCCATCCCCTCTATTCTTGTTATTCTTCTATTCCCCATCCTTTCTTCTATCTGTTTCCCCTTGGCACATTTATTATTCATTTATTGTTTGGTCACGGCCCTATTGTTTTATATTCGGCCACTTTCTATTGTTCTATTGTCATCCACACTCTCATTATTTTATTCTCAATCATATTTCATTGTTCTATTCTCATTTACATTCCTTATTCTACTCCTGATCATTGTGGACAATACCTCCACATGTTCTTCATACATTATTGTTTCTCCATGTCTTATGCCACCCTGATTCCACATCTGTCAAGTACATGTACCGAGACCCGATTATTCGGCAGTGCCAACTGAGCAACAATCCTATATCCACGATCAAGTGTCCATGCCACATGCATAACACTTGATACGCCGGTCTCGGCTCGGCACGTCCACCATCCACACTCCTTGCCTTCACCCTTTGGTCCGTCTCCCCTCGGGACCTTCTGTCCTTGTATTATCCTCGGTCACGACTCCATTGTTTTATACTCAGCCACTCCCTATTGTCCTATCCTTTGCCACATCTCTATTATCTTATCCCTTATTGTTTTATCCCCGTTTTGCATTCCTTGTTCTAATTTTACTCACTGTGGACAATAACTGCATGCTCTGCATACCTTGTTGCTCCACATTCCTTATTCCACATGTCACTTCTTAACCTATATAAGTAGGACATGCATGTACATACTTCCTCATTCTGGGTATCAACTAGGCTTAGGCCCTTCTACCTTCTTCTCCTCTGCAAAGTCCTCGACTCGGGCCGGCATTATCAGCATCCTCCCGAGTATCTGTCTGTCGCAAAACCAGTGGCACGCACGGCAAGTAGGGTGCAACGCACAAGTACGTTGAAGCCAAAACCACTACTCTTGGCCTGCAGGACTTGGCCATAGTCTGCCCGACCTTTCGACAATACCCCTTGGCAGTACCAAAATCCGTCAGTAACCGAAGCTTGACAGTATACCCAGAATCAAACTACTTTCCGTGCATCTACGGTTTACGAATATGGTCTCACAAGACACCCTTTTAATGATCTTTCTATCTTGTTATTCGGAACCAGGTCTCCCGGTAGCCCTTTCTAACTGTTTTGAATCAGGATCTGCTCATGGCTTCACCGGATTGTCTTACTCCCAGGAGGGTGTCCTACAAAACAAAATCCATGCCACAGCAGTTTCAACCCAATACCAGTATAGATTCGGAAACCACCCAGTTCAGAAGAACTTCAGTTTTTCCGGCTGACCTGGAGGCAACGCCCACCCTCGACACTCTGTCTGGCATGCTTGATCAAATCAGCATCAGCTCACAGACCATTTTGAAAATTTGTTTTTCGATTATGACCCTTCTCGATCTAGTATTTCTTGCTAACAGCACAGATACGTCTACTAGATTTTCTGTCTGGACGACTTCAGTCTACCCATCTGTCTGTCATGTCACTAGATCCGTCGGTCAGCAAAATTCAGGCACAACTCGCTCACCTGCTATAATCCGTTGATTAACAGGGTATTGGGCAGTATTATAATCCGTCAAGCTACTAATGTTTTTAGGTGCATCCCAATGGCCTCGGTCCAGGTGGCATTTGCCACTGTTCCAAAAGCCTCACCCAGGATCCTGTTCCGTCGCTGGAAGCTTCACCAATAGCCCTAGTCAATGCAACTGCCTTGTGCATGCTTGTATACCAGAACGGCTGGCAAGTTTTTTGGCTGGGACCTCTCGGTCAGCATTGTCATTTGGCACGTTCGACCAAGGTCTCTTCCATCCGTCCCCATCCGTTCCCATTCATTCACTCCATATATGCGCATCATATGCCTGTACGACCCTTTTCCATTCCTCTCGGCTAGAGGCCGACACCTTTAGTAGACGGTGGGACATCTACCTAAAAGGGGGGGGTGGCAACTAGCTAGAAACCTTTTCAATAGCGCAAACTCCCCTCTCGAAGACATCCCTACCAAAAAAACCCTCTCTGTTCATCACTCTCTGTCCTGTCCTCCACTTCCTCTGTTCCTTCAGCCCCTCCCCCATACAATCCCGACACTCCACTCATGATGTTACGACTACTCTTACTCCCGAAATACCCCTCATCCCACCATTAACCACTATCCTTCCGCAAACATCCCAACACTCTAATTCTGACATCATGAAAACCTCACATCCCTCCCAGTCCATCCGTCACCCTCTCCTCCCATCAATATAACACAGCCGAGCTGCCGAACACCTTGGCACTTTGGACTTGTTGTATTTTTCCCTTGATTTCTTTTACTCTTCTACCTTCAAAAAAAAAAAAAAAAAAAAAAACTATACAATTTTCATTATTTCCTTTAATCTATTTCCACAAACTCATCCTCATTCCTCCCCTGCTTTTCCTTCCCCTCCTCATCCCGCATCGCATTTCTGAACTCCTCCAGTGGTGGGTTTCCCGATAAATCAGAGTCCCACCCAAGAAGGAGCAGCATTGCGCCCTCCATCCGACGCAACCTCTCCTCTATCCATTCCAATCTGTCCTTCCCGTCCATCCTCCCCATCCTCTTCGTCCATTTCCATCCCAACCCCCCAGCCCGCGGTACCTGCTCGGCATTCTTTACCCTCGGTTGCTGGGTACAGGCCCGCTTTGGCCTCTTACTCAGGGGCTCTAACTCCCCATCAGCATCCCTACTCCCCGGTCCGATCACTTTCGCACCCTCCCCTGAGTCCCGAACCACCGGGCTGATCTTGCCCAGGCCAATTTGTTTTTGCACTACAAGAAACACGTCAATCAGCAGAAATAAAGAAGCTGTATTACCACTCACCCGCGCATCTCCTCCCCGTCCACTCATACTCGGCCCCGCACTGGGCCCCGCCGACATGCTCCTACCCCTCTTCCATCCAGCAGTTTTCGGGACTCCCGAGATCCCGGGGTTTTCCACCCACCCGGCTGATCCGCTCCCTGGGTCGTCGGTCTCCAGACCATCCTCCGCGTAATCAGCAGCCTCCCAAATTGCCGGTATCAGTCTCCCCGTAGTGATTGCTTCGACGGACTCCTGTTCGACCACCCCTACTGAGGCATCCTCCTCACCCAACCCTTTTGTACCATCGCCAGCTTGGGGCATGTTAAGGCCTGTCTTGCCTGCTTTCCGACTACGCTGATGGGCGACTTGTCTCCCTTCGGGACCCCGCGTGACATTATCGGCTTCGGCACTCATCTGCTTTGGAATTTGTTGTTTAGTGGGTTGGATTGATGCAGTTGCAAAAGATGGGAACCCAATGACTTCTCAAACAACCCACGCCATTATGTTTAGGCGTCCCGAAACTTTAAAGTTAATTTCCGGCTTCATGGGTTCAGCTGCTAGAGGGGGGATACTGTCAAGTACACGTACCAAGACCCGATTATTCGGCATTGCCGACCGAGCAACAATCCTATATCCACGATCAAGTGTCCACGCCGCATGCATAACACTTGATACACCGGTCTCGGCTCGGCACATCCACCATCCACACTCCTTGCCTTCACCCTTTGGTCCGTCTCCCCTCGGGACCTCCTGTCCTTGTATTATCCTTGGTCACGACTCCATTGTTTTATACTCGGCCACTCCCTATTGTCCTATCCTTTGCCACATCTCTATTATCTTATCCCTTATTGTTTTATCCCCGTTTTGCATTCCTTGTTCTAATTTTACTCACTGTGGACAATAACCGCATGCTCTGCATACCTTGTTGCTCCACATTCCTTATTCCACATGTTGCTTCTTAACCTATATAAGTAGGACATGCATGTACATACTTCCTCATTCTGGGTATCAACTAGGCTTAGGCCCTTCTACCTTCTTCTCCTCTGAAAAGTCCTCGACTCGGGCCGGCATCATCAGCATCCTCCTGAGTATCTGTCTGTCGCAAAAACAGTGGCACGCATGGCAAGTAGAGTGCAACGCATAAGTACGTTGAAGCCAATGCCACTACTCTTGGCCTGCAGGACTTGGCCATAGTCCGCCCGACCTTTCGACAATACCCCTTGGCAGTACCAAAGTCTGTCAGTAACCAAAGCTTGACAACATCTCACTTCTTAACCTATATAAGTAGTACATGGATGTAGATATTTTCCTCATTCTGAATATCGACTAGGTTCATGCCTTCCTATCTTCCCTTCTCCCATCTGAAGTCCCCTACTTGGGTCGACACTCTCGGCACTCTCCCAGGTATATCATCTGTTCCAAATTAGTGGCACACATAAAAAGTAGGGTGCAATGCATGAGTATGTTGAAGCCAAGCCACTCCAATTGGTCTGCAGGACTTGGCCGATTCCCACCTGCATCGTGAAGTCAGCACTATTGCAATAGTGCTCAGCCCATGCATTATTGGCATTCTCAGTGCCTAACATACTGTGTCAACACATCACACTGAGATGTGCCATCTGGACAGGAGCTCATGCAGCAACAAGCCAGGAATGTCCAATGCACAAAGTGGCCTTGGACCACCATGCACGCAAACTTGCTGAGGAAGGTCCCCTTTTTGAGGCCTAATCCAGCCAACAACACACTCTATACTAGCAGCACCTGACCACTGCTTGACACCCTACTCCCTGATGCGTGATGTTTCTGCAAAACATTGACCAAAATACCCAGCGCACTGCCAATCCTGGCCTACCCATTTTGGACTAGACATGAGCCATCTGTGACATTCTGGCAACTTGCTGGCACACCATGGAAATAAATGGAGTCTTGTTTTTTCCCCTACACTCACAAAATCTAGTTGTCATATTTCTTCACATCATGTATTCTATCTGCCACAGTTTCCAGTAGAAAGCTACCTCTCATGGAGTACTATTGTTTTGTAGTTAGAGTGCACCATAAGTGCTTGCACTTCGAGCACTATAATTGAATCTCTCTCTGTGTGCAAAACATGTTGACCAGATTACCCATCATGCTACCAATCCTGGCCCACCTACTCTGGA
>QLPI01007721.1:0-18897 GCA_003314275.1 Chroogomphus rutilus | reverse complement strand
TGTCGTGTTCGTTGTCACCACAATCCCGCGCCTCGGGCTCTTGCTCCTCCGGGGAGGTCAGTCAGAAACCCGCAGGTGCTATAGACTCGAAGAGCGTCCCGTGAATGCGAAGATGACGTCGCGCGTTGGGGTGTACCGCGAAGGTCTTGGAGCATGCTGGGATAGGGCACTATTGAGCTACTGCTTCGCAATCCGCGTGTGGCCACAGGATCGCTGGCAGTCGAGGTCCCTTTGTATCGTCTTGATCTCGCGTGATTCAATATCACATTTTTCCAATGAACTGTGTCTTGTAGGGCTCTAGAACAATAATTAAGCAGAAATTACTTGTCCCAGCTGTAGTACACTATAAAATATTCTAATGGACTTTGATATACTAAAAGTGGTTGGTGCCCTCTATCTACATGTATATTATATTGCTGAAAAATATCTAACAAGTCTGAATTGATTTGGTGTTGCTACAGCTGTTCTGCAGCTGGGGTTGATCAGGGCCAACTGCCTGAAAAACAATTTTTATTGTGGCAATTTTACATGGATTTTACATTGCCATACCCTGCATATTGGATTGAAGAAGTTATATTTTCATTTTCAGACAGAATGGCTACAATTTGACTGAGTAATTGCAGTTCTTGTTTTGCCCACATGAACAGATGTGAATATGCACATGCCTTACATAATGCAAACCAGTGTAAATAGCCAGTTGGTTGGTTGGGCTAATGCTGCCCCAAGCGCTACCATGTAAAAGGTTTGTTGAAACAATGTGTTATCTGCTCTTGTGTCAGAGATAATGGTCATGCTATGCCCTCACCATGATGCATGTGTGTGGTCTGGATATTCCAGGTAAGAAAATATGGATGAGGGTTTGATTTGGCACTTGGGTGTCTCAGTGTGTCCAAATTGGAAGTGTCTCACAGTAGATGGTCAGATGTGAAAAGAAGAATGAACTTGTTGACAGTAAAGATATCAATCTCAACCATGTTACGAATTCGACTCTGATGGCACTCATCCCATATCACTTTCACTGTCACTGCATTGCACAGCCAACCATTCTATTCAGCACTACAATCTTCAGACTCCCAATTTGTCATCATGTCTTCTTCAGAGCTCATTCCCATGCAATGCTACAATACCCAGGACACCCACATCCAGGCAGAACTATTAACATATCATTATCTTCATATACCCCCTCTAGCACATTTCTCACTCAGGAGAAGATCCTATCCAATCTACACTCAGTCATATGCAATAGGAGATGCAGTCTATTTCCCAGAAAGCCAAGAACCATACATATTTCTTGGAATGACATCTAGACTCGCATATCATGATAGGAGTAGAGTGGAATATGAGGCAGAGTTTAGGGTGCCTGTCAGGAACCGTACACCGGCAAGCTGACTATTCAACTCAGCCCACTCAGCCCAACTCTGCTCTCGCTCGCTATTCAATATAACGCCCTCAGCCCACGGACTATATGCACCTCGTGTATCCGTCTTGGCATCACATGCTCCTGTCAATTCACTCCACTCATTTACATCACATCCCATATGCTCATTATTCCATTCCGTCTTCATTTACTGTCAAGCTTCAGTTACTGACGGACTTTGGTACTGCCGAGGAGTGTTGGCGAAAGGTCGGGCAGACTATGGCCAAGTCCTGCAGGCCAAGAGTAGTGGTGTTGGCTTCAACGTGCTCGTGCATTGTGCCCTACTTGCCATGCGTGCCACTGTATTTGCAACAGACAGATACTTGGGGGAATACTGATGATGCCGGCCCGAGTCGAGGACTTAACAGAAGAGAAGAAGGTAGAAGGGCCTAAGCCTAGTCAATACCCAGAATGAGGAAATATGTACATGCATGTCCTACTTATATAGGTTAAGAAGCGACATGTGGAATAAGGAATGTGAAACAATAAGGTATGCAGAGCATGTGGTTATTGTCCACAACGAATAAAATTAGAATAAGGAATGCAAAGCGGGGACAGAACAATAAAAGACAGGATAATAGAATGTGTCTGAAGATAGGACAATAGGAGGTGCCAGACTATAAGACAAGGCTTGTAACCGAGGATAGTACAAGGACAGGAAGTCCCGAGGTGAAAAGGGCCGAGGGGTGGGGACAGGGAGTGTAGATGGTGGATGTGCCGAGCCGAAACAGGCGTACCAAGTGTCATGCATGCGACATGGGCACTTGGCCATGGATATAGGATGATTGCTCGGTCGGCAATGCTGAATAGACGGGTCTCGGTACGGGTGCTTGACATTTACGTTTAATATCCTTTCATTTACGTTTCATTCCATTTTCATCTATTTACAATTCTGCTCAGTCTTTTATGTCCGATTTGCTATTACGTTCCTTAGGGTAACTCCGTTGGGAATCCGAGTGACATGTCACTCCACAATGTCATGGAGGAGATCATTATTTGGGATGTAGTATTTCTGTTTCTTGCTTTTCATGATCCTCGGCTTTCTCATTCTATTATAGGAATCTATTCGACTCCTAATAGATTAGAAAGTAGTATAAAAGATCTTGTACTCATAGTTCAGTCTTCAGTCAGAAAATCAATCTTGATTTTGACCAAGGTTCCTCTATTCACTTCTGTCTACCTTGCCTTTACAAAATTGGGGACTGTGTGGTCTAAGTGGGCGCAATGCAATATGTTGAAGCCAAGCCCCAATCAGAACCTCGCCATTGTCTCGCCTTTGGGAGATTAAATATATTACGATTACGTCCTTTCTCATCATCATAACAGTGCCATCCCATCCTGACTACCCCACCCACTCCATTTGACTCACTCTTGAACACAAGATGAGAGTGCGTGATGTAGACTTGCTCTAGGTAATTAATACCTAAAAGCCTGTGTGCACCGATCCTTTTCTGTGGCAGGATATAACACAGTCATTTGGCACAGCTGGATTATGGTCTGTGACTTGTGAGGCCACTATCTGGCGTGAAATAGAGGATATAAAATAGAATGTAGCATGATGTGACTATGCATGACCTGTGATGTGAATGTGTTACACTGACTAAGACTTGGACTTTGGCTTTGGACTTGAATACAATAGTCTAGACATTTCTAGACTAGTCTTGACTTGGACTTGGAGACTGGACTTGCTTTAACTTGTGAACTTGTTATTACAGAGGTGACCCAGAGGTCTTTATATACAAAAACCAAGCAACAATGTGAAACAATGTAAGAGGTTGGCTATGTCAGTTGAATGACAAAGTACAGGAACAAAGTATACAAAAGAGGAAACTATAGAGAAACTCTGGAGAAATGGTACAGAATCGAGGCTGCATGAATAGGGGCTAGGGGCTATGATAGGGGGAGACTAACCAAAAAGGTAAGGATGATGAGTAACAACGAGAAAAGACTAACAGAATAGGAAACAGGTCTGAGTCAAGCTAAGAAAAGGGGAAACATATAAAAGAAACAATAAGGAAGTCTACCAATGAATATCTAACAACCTTGTCTACTACTCCTGAGGGGCCTTAGGATGAGTCAGGGGACAGAGTCATCTCGGAGTATTTCCAGGTCACTGTCAAGCTTTGGGAATGCCAAGGGGTCAGACAGGGAATGGCCAAGTCTTGCAGGCCAGGAGTAGTGGCTTTGGCTTCTGTCAAGCCCCCGATACCAAGCTCTGGTTCACTCGGTAGTACCGACCGAACAACCCTTGCCTTTTTGTCCCACACACCAGTGACAAGTCATCCCTCGCCAGTACATGGTTTCAGTCCGGTACATTTGGCTCATCATTTGGTTCACTTTCCTCATCCTGTCCCCTCTATCCTTTGTCATTCCTTCATTCCCCTTCACTCCCCTTGCCTGTTTACCCTCGGGACAGTCACTCTTTGTTGTCACTCGGCAGTGGCCCTATTGTTTTATATTCGGCCACTTTCTATTGTCCTATTTTCAGTCACTCTTTTATCCTCAGTCATTTTCATTGTTCTATTATCATCCACATTCCTTGTTCTATTCTTGATCATTGTGGACAATACTTCCACATGATTCTCCATACCTTATTGTTCTCCATTCCTTGTGCCACTCTGTTCCACATCTCACTTATTAGCCTATATAAGTAGCCAATGTATGTAGATGGTTCTTCGTTCTGGAAATCAACTAGGTTTACGCCTTCTTGTCCTCCCCTCTCCTGTCCCAAGTCCTTTACCTGGGCCGACACTCTCGGTACTCTCCCGGGTATCTCTCTGTCCTAAATTGGTGGCACGCATGGGAAGTAGGGTGCAACGCACGAGCATGTTGAAGCCATGCCACTATTTCCAGCCTGCAGGACTTGGCCACTCCTCGGCATTTCCGGAGCCTGACAGCTTCAACATACTCATATGTTGCATCCTACTTTCCATGCGTGCCACCAATTTGGAACAGAGGGGATACTTGGAGAGTGCCAAAAGTGCCAGCCCAAGTAGAGGACTTTATAGAGAAAGGAGAAGGTAAGGGGCCTAAGCCTACTCGATACCCAGAATGAGGAATTATGTACATGCATGTCTGTCAAGCCTACAATACCATGCTCTGATTTACTCGGCAGTACCAACCAACCAACCCTTACCCATATCAGTGTGTAGCCTCAGCTCAGTACATTTGGTTCATCATTTGGTTCATTATCCTTATCCCACCCTCCTATTCTTTATTATTCTTTTATTCCCTGTCCTTCCCCTTGCCTGTTTACCCTTGGGACACTCACTATTCGTTGTCACTTGGCAGTGGCCCTATTGTTTTATATTCGGCCACTTTCTATTGTTCTATTTTTCACTCACTCTTTTGTTCTCGGTCATATTTCATTGTTCTATTATCATCCACATTCCTTGTTCTATTCTTGATCATTGTGGACAATGCCTCTACATGATTCTTCATACCTTATTGTTCTCCATTCCTTGTGCCACTCTGTTCCACATCTTACTTATTAGCCTATATAAGTAGCCAATGTATGTAGATGGTTCTTTGTTCTGGAAATCAACTAGGTTTACGCCTTCTTGTCCTCCCTTCTCCTGTCTGAAGTCCTTTACCTGGGCTGACACTCTCAGCACCCTCCCAGGTATCCCTCTGTCCTAAATTGGTGGCATGCATGGGAAGTAGGACGCAACACATGAGCACGTTGAAGCCATGCTACTACTTCTAGCCTGCAGGACTTGGCCATTACCCAGCCCAACCTTTCAGCATTCCCGAGGCCTGACAATGTCCTACTTATATAGGTTAAGAAGTGACATGTGGGATAAGGAATGTTGTCAGGCTTCAGTAATGCTGAGGGGTTGGGCAGATAATGGCCAAGTCCTGCAGGCCAGAAGTAGTGGCTTTGGCTTCAACATACTCGTGTGTTATGCCCTACTCTCCATGCATGCCACTGATTTGCAACAGACGGGATACTCAGGAGGATGCTGATGATGCCAGCCCAAGTAGAGGACTTAACAGAGGAGGAGAAGGTAGAAGGGCTTCAACCTAGTCGATACCCAGAATGAGAAAATATGTACATGTATGCCCTACTTATATAGGTTTAAGAAGCAACACGTGGAATAAGAAATGTGGGACAATAAGGTATGCAGAGCATGTGGCTATTGTCCACAATGAGTAAAATTAGAATGAAGGAATACAAACGGGAATAGAACAATAAAGATAGAATAATAGGAATGTGGCCAGGGATAGGACAATAGGGAGTGCCTGACTATAAAACAATGGTTGCAGCTGAGGATAAAAAAAGGACAGGAAGTCCCAAGGTGAGGCGGATTGAGGAATGAGGAGTAGGCATGGTAGGATTAATGGATGGTGAATGGTATAGAGTATGTGAGGGGTAATAGAAAAGGAATTTGGATGGTGGATGTGCTGAGCCGAGACCAGTGTACCAAGTGACGTGCATGAGGTGTGGATACTTCTACGTGGACATAGGATGACTGCTCGGTTAGCACTGCCGAATTACTGGGTTCTCAGTATGTGTACTTGACAGTATCCCTCCCTTAGCGGCTGAACCCATGAAGCCGGCAGGTTGGAAATTGAAATTAGGGTTTGGGACACCTAAACGTGGCATTGCAGATTATTTGGGAAGCCCCTAGGTTTCCCATCAGCCAACCTCATCACCTCATCCCATCAAACATCAAAGAATCGGGAGCAATGGATGCTGAAACTGATAATGGCAAGTGGGGGTTTAAAGAGAGATGGATCACCCGTTGGCATGATTGGGAGGGAGCAGAAAATATAGGGCAGGCAACATAAAAAGTCGCCGAGGGTATGGAGGGGGCAGATGAGGAGAATGTTTTGGCAGGGGTGGTAGCCCTGGGACTGATCGAAAAGGCTGCTACCATGAAACTGGTAGCAGAAAATCAGATGACCACAGACAAGGCAGAAGATAGCCAGGAGGTCAAGAATCAACCGGCCGAATTGGCCGAATGGGCAGATGTGGGGGTCCCTGGAACCTTGTGAGTCCCAAAGGTTCCAGAATGGAAGAGGGGTAGGAGTGCAGAGGCAGGGCCCAGTAACAGGCCGAGTGTGAGAGGATGGGAAAGGAGTGAGAGGCCAAGAGGGGCCCAGGTGAGTGGTAGTAGGTTCTTCTTATGTTTTATTATTGACTTTGTTTCAATAGTGCCAAAACAAGTTGATCCAGGAATGGTCACCATCAATCTGTCTCCCTTGTGAGGAGGTGGAAGAACCACCAAAAAAGAGGCCAAGGTGGGCCTGTACCATGCGGCCAAGTGGGAGGACTCCTGTAGAAGTACCGCAGGCCATGCTGTGAGGAGAGAGGGGGACGGTGGAGCTGTTAGAGGAGCTCCTCTAAAGTACCTGTCAGATAGAGAAGGCCCTGTTTCTCATACTGGAGGGGCATTCGGGAGGTTCAGGAGATGCAGGAGAGTCGGGAGGAAAGAAGAATCAGCTGAAAGATGGGGAGTCAGGTAAGGTAGAGCATAATGGGAAGGGGAAGCAGAGGGAGGATGATGATCGGGACACTGAGATTGTTGAAATAGACTAAAAGAAATATAATAATAATAATTATTATTATTTTTGATGCCTGGTATGGTGCAGAGTGCCATAACAACAGTACTTATATACAGTAATTAGTGGGTGAAGGGTTCCCTAGAGTTTTCTCTTTGGATCCCCCTCCACCAGGTATGCTAGTCACTGTGTATTAGGTACTATACTAAATCTTTGGATCCTCCTTTGCCAGTGCACTGCCCAAGGGTAGAATGCCTGCTTAGGTTGCTCTTACATGATCTGCTACTACTGTTACGATGTGAAGGAATGACGTAATTGTAATCATACGTAAAATCTCCCAAAGGTGAAACAATGGTGAGGTTCAGGGCAGGGCAAGGCTTCAACTTGTATGTTGCGCCCATGTTAAATCTGCATATCAGTGCTTAGCTAGAGGCTTCTGAAAGGGTTTCTGGAGGGTTCTGAATGGTTTCCAAAGGGGGGTTTGTACTCTGGAGGTAGAGGGGCTAAAGGTTGATGGAATTATGAGCAAATTGACAGTAGGATAGAAGAATTTTATGGCAGTCTATTTATTTTATCTCCTCAGTGTGGTCAACAACTACATGTATATTTGGAAAATATACCTATTTATTTTATCTTACAAAAAGAATAAAGAGAAATTAGCCTTAAAGGCTTGTACAATATATTATACAACTCACCTCCTCAGTGTGGTCAACAACTGAGGAGGCAGGCAGGCGCGGGTTATGCTTCACCCGCATATACCCTGCAACCGGCCCTTGAACCTATCGAAGGTTTGAGCCAGGCTGCCGGTCCCTATCCAGGGAGCCGGCCATGCATGTCGCGTCATGCGTGGACAAGCGCCCGTAAGTAGCGTACATAGAAAATAACGAATAACTCCCTCAATATTGAGGGTAAAAATACAAATAAATAAGAGAAAAATTCAGAATTCAAAAGCGCACAGAGTGATACTAAAATAGATATATAATTACAATATATTGAGATTGGTCTCTCAGGGGTGAGATGCAAGTTTGCACCCTACAAAGGTTATGGGTTCACGATTGGAATCAGAATGGGGGCAGAAAGACGGGAAGCACCGGGGGGTCTTAGGACTGTTTGCGGTATAGGGTGGTATGAGTGGTTCAAGGTCGCAGGGACTTGGCTTTAACTTATGTGTTGCGCCCTCCTCAATTGTCTGTCCCTAATTTCAGAAAGCTGGAAAGTTTACTGGAACTGAGTCAGAAACTACAATGCAGAATTAAGTCAATATTTGTACTGGTGAATAGTCCAGTCGACTGGTGACTTATATACATGTATCTAGTCTTGTACTATCTTTTGCCAAGTAAAGACAAGGGGGGGAAGAGAGTACAAGGGGTAATATAGAACTGTTATGATGTAGAAAAGGACGTAATTGTAAGATTAATAATCTCCCAAAGGTGAGGCAATGGCGAGGTTCTGAATGGGGCTTGGCTTCAATGTTATGTGTTGTGCCCACTAGACCGCATGGTCCCTAATTTCATAAAGGCAAGACAGACAGAAATGAACAGAAGAAACTTAGTCGAAATCAAGGTTGATTATCTGACTGAAGTCTGAACTACTGAGTACAAGATCTTTTATACTACTTTCTAATCTACTAGGAGTCGAATAGATTCCTATAATAGAATGAGAAAGCCAAGGATCGTGAAAAGCGAGAACAGAAATACTACACCCCAAATAATGATCTCCTCCATGACATTGTGGAGTGATGTGTCACTCTGATTCCCAATGGAGTTACCCTAAGGAATGTAATAGTGGATCAGATATAAGAGACTGAGCGGAATTGCAAATAAATGAAAATGAAATGGAACGTAAATGAAAGGATATTGAATGTAAATGAAGATGGAATGGAATAGCAAGCATATGGAGTGTGATGTAAATGAGTGGAGTGAATTGACAGGAGCATGTGATGCCAAGATGGATACACGAGGTGCATATAGTCCATGGGCTGAGGGCATTATGTTGAATAGCGAGCGAGAGCGGAGTTGGGCTGAGTGGGCTGAAATGAATAGTCAGGCATGCCGGTGTACGGTTCCTGACAGTATCCCCCCCTTACGGCTGAGTCCCACAAGGCCACAGAAATGAAGTTCTAGAACAGTGGCCCCGTTGGAGTTCGGAAATGCAAAAGCATATAAGAGAGTTGTGAGGGAGTTTGGGGGGTAACCATTCGTCGACATCACCAATAGAGGACGCTTACATCAACCCTGCCTACATGCAGAAGCTAATGGGTCTCTACCCCTCACCCATCACCACTTATCTCCGAGGTGAAAACAACCTCCCCATCACCGTCCCATCCCCATCATCGTCTACCATTGAGTGCAGCCAGGCGCTACTTGAACAAGAGCATATTGATGTGCGAGAGCCCTGGATCGAAGGGGCAAATTTGAAAAGTGCAAAGGTGAGTAAAATGCTGCCTCAGAATTGATGTTCTTTATTGATTTTTGTTTTTTTTGCAGTATGCTTGTCTTCAGATGAGGAATGACAAGGGCAATGTGAACAGCATGTTCTATCGAAAGGCGAGGTTGGGTGAGCAAGATGACTATACACCCTGGTCTCGCAGCTTTGTCGTTCAGAAACCTTGTGGTCACTGCGAAAAGCAAGGCAACATGTGTCTAAGAAAGTGGGATTTGGAACTGGACTTGGGTGCATGTGTGTGGTATGGTGAGAGAGGTGTGGGTTGTAGCATAAATGAGAGAGGCCGCAGTACGAGTAAGAGGAAAGGCAAGGGAAAGGTTAGGGAGTGGAATCCGAGGATGAGGGAAGTCCGAGGTCGAAAAAGTGAACAAGGGAAGGTAACACCCCTTTTTCTCTCTGATCCTCATTTCCCACTGCCTCCTCCACCCAACCCTTCTCAGGAGTCATCTCCTTGAGCCTCTGTGGCACAGATGCCACAGATCACAGTTTTGTCACCATCCTCAGTCCCTCCTATGCCACCACCTCCTCCTCCACCTCCTCCACCTCCTCCTATGCCATCCCCTCCACCTCCTCCCTCACCGCCTCCTGCGGCCATACCTCCTCCTCCCAGAGCCTTGCCACCTGCTCCTCCTGCACCCTCACTGGTCATCGCATTGACCTCTGCCTTGCTATTGTTGCAAGCATCTGTTGAAGAACTTTGCAAGGAGGTCACAGAACACAAGTTCCAACTATCAGAGAGTCGAATGATGAACGAGGAATTGCAAGGTGAGATGCAATTGCAAGATCAGAGGTTGAAGGATAGGGAGATGGAAGTTGAACCGCCATGAGTTCAAGGGACTTGGGCCCATTGGTTAGGGGCTGGAAATCCGAGGAGCATGTTTGATGACTTGGATGAAGATGGGGAAGCTTGTAGAATAAGAAGTGACTTAACTGTATTTTTTTTGACTTGAATGTGAATTGAGGGTTCGGAAATAAGAGTTGAATTGGAATAAGGAATGATGGAATCGAAACTGAAGATTGAACTTGAAAATAGAAAGAAGAAGCTGAATTGCGAGTTGGAATGAGTGAATTGGAATTGAGGTTTTTTTTTTTTTTTTGAACTTGAAGACAGAGTGAATGGAACTGAAATGCAAGAGTGATAATGAACGGAATGAGCGAGAGTGAATGGAAGAGAAATTGTGAGGTGCTTATGGAATGGGTAATGGTCCAGGTTTGTCTGGATATGACTTGTGAAAGTCTTGAACGAGTTCTGAAGCATGGTTGAGTTCTGTTGCAAGGAGCCATGAAGTTTCTTCATCTGTGCCTTCATATCCTGCCCACAGCACTAAGTACAAAAACCTGCATGCCGTACGTCGATTATCGATTTTCGAGTCCAGGATCTTGGATATCTCGAATTCAGGTTCACCATTGATTATGACTGGGGGCAGAGGTGGTTGAATGCGATTAGGAATGGGATTAGGAGTGGCTGGCTCGGGCATTGAAACGTGGAAGACAGGATGTACTGCATTCATGTAGCCTGGGAGTTTCAGAGTAACAGAGTGAGTACCGGGACGTGGAATGATTTCAAATGGACCCAAAAACTTCTCAGCTAGCTTTTTTGCAGGACAGGTAGTCCTGAGAAATTTGGCTTTGATAAACGCGAGACTGCCAATAGCGAAGTCTGGAGATGGAAGTCATTTGGCATCAGCTGAGGATTGGTACATTTGTTGAGCATCAAGGATGTTGGTTTGAAGTTGCTGGTGCAACTCGTCCAGGTCAACTATGAAGTCTTGCGCTCGTGATGAAGCGAGGTCGCGTTCAGGATGAATAGCGAGATTGGGATGATAGCCTTTGTTGGCAAAGAAAGGTGAGACTCCAGTGGTGGCACTGGGAGTGTTGTTATAGGCAAACTCTGCAAGGGGTAATAGCAGGGCCCAGTTGTCTTGTTGATAGTTGCAATAGACGTGGAGGTACTGTTCTAATGTCTGATTAGTATGCTCAGTCTGACCATTGCCCTCTGGGTGATAGCCTGAGGTGAAATGCAACTTCATGTCAAGGGCTTTCCCGAGAGAATGCCAGAAGTGGGACACGAATTCCAAGTCTCTATCTGAAGTAACGTGAGAAGAAATGCCATATATGACTAGGATGGCCGTGAATCCCGAGGACATGAGAAGCTGCTCAATGAAGTCCATGGATATCGAGTTCCAGGGTTTGTCTGGTACTGGAAGCTGTTTGAGTAATCCATATAGCTTGTGACATTGTG
Organism: Chroogomphus rutilus; assembly: GCA_003314275.1. Taxonomy (NCBI): domain Eukaryota; kingdom Fungi; phylum Basidiomycota; class Agaricomycetes; order Boletales; family Gomphidiaceae; genus Chroogomphus; species Chroogomphus rutilus. The sequence goes on along the minus strand of QLPI01007721.1, from coordinate 7,288 downwards.
ATTTATTCTGCATACACGTTGTGCAGGACTTGCAGTAGTCTTTAATGAATGAGCGCATGCCAGGCCAATTGTAGTCACATCTGATGAGGTCTATGGTTTTGTTAATTCCGAAGTGTCCAGAAAGAATGTGATCATGCTTGTGTTGTAACATGCGTAAGCATAAGTCTTGGGCCTCAGGAAATGTAGATGTGATCGTCAAATAGCAACAGACCATTGGAATTAGTCTGCCACTTTGGGTCATCGTTATTCACAAGGTGTTTCTGGGCTAAGGGAGTCAGAAGAAAGATGGAGTCTGATGTTGTTCAGGATACGCTTAGTGTCCATAAGAGTTGAGGCCCTCAGTACTGGTTCGATGAGGCTCGTGGCTCAAAGGGACGTGGTCAACTGATGTTGAGAGAGGATGGGTCGAAGGTTCTGGGGATTAATGGTGGTGTAGTCGCTCATCCCCTCCTTAAGGTAGACATCCCATCATCTAGTGAGCGAATCAGGCTTAGTGCCCAAACGACCTGGTCTGAAATGGATGACAAGATTAAACTGAGAGAGGTATTCTGACCACCTAGCTTGACGTCTAGTCAACAACTTGGTTGTACAAAAGTACTCCAAGTTATTATGATTGGTGATGACATTGACAGGGTCGCCGGAACCTTCTAAGTAATGATGCCATTTTTGAAAAGCTTCGAAAATCGCGAGCAGTTCTTTGTTGTGAACATCGTAATTGAGTTCTGGAGAGGTGAAAGTTCGGGAATGAAATGCAACAGGATGAAGCTCGCTGTCTGGGGAGTGTTGAGAGAGTATAGCTGCTAAAGTGTAATCTGACACATCTGTCTCTACAATCAAGGGCAAATCAGGAGTCCAATGACTTAAAATGGGGGCAGATGTGAATGCCAGTTTCAGCTTGTTAAACACATCTCTACACTCCTCACTCCAGTTCCAAGCCAGACCTTTGCGAGTGAGTCAAGTAAGAGGAGTCGTAATAGAGGAATAGTTGAAAATGAATCTCCAATAGAAGTTCGCAAATCTGAGGAATGATTGGACATCTTTGACTTTACGTGGCTTGGGCCATTGAGTGATGCATTTGACTTTGTCTTCCACCATCATGAGGCCCTTGGGTGATAGGATATATCGAGGTATTTGACAGACATTTGGTGGAAGGAACATTTGTCTTCTCAAGCGCACAAGTTGTGTTTGTGTAATCATCGTAGAATTTCGTGAATGTGTTCGATATGCGAGGATTCGTTGTTGGAATAGATGAGGATGTCGTCCAAATAGACTATGGTGCAGTTGTCTATTAGGTCACCAAAAATATCGTTCATGAAGCGCTGAAATGCAGCAGGGGCATTAGAAAGTCCAAAAGGCATGACAAGCCACTCAAAGGATCCATAATGTGTCCTAAAGGCTGTCTTCCATTCGTCCCCTTCTGCAATTTGAATGAGGTGGTAGGCATGTCCTCGGTCAATTTTAGTGTATATACGAGCTTTCTTCGGGTCGTCTAAGAGGTTGGAAATAAGGGGAAGTGGATAACGGTCCTTCTTCATAATTCTGTTTAGACCGCGAAAGTCTATGCAGAGCCGCAGAGAGCCATCCTTCTTGCATACAAATAGTACTGGTGCGCCATGTGACGAACATGAGGGTCGAATGAATCCCATGTTGAGATGTTTGTCGATGAAGTCTTGTAGTGATTGGAGTTCGGATACTGAGAGGGAATAAATGGGACCAAGAGGGGGCGAAGTGCCATCCTCAAGGTTGATCTTGAGATCGTAGGGTCTATGAGGTGCTAGTGTATTACCGTGCTTTTTACTAAAGACATCAGCAAAGTCATGATAGAATTCTGGAATATGCTGTTTAATACTATCCAGGTTGTTGGAAGAATCGACTGTAGTGGAGCCTTGAGCGTATTTGTTGAGATCCGTGAGGTTGAGTTGAAAGGCTTGCGAACCTTCTAGTTTGCAGGTGCAAACAAATGCTTCTGCATTAACTAGGGCTATCCACGGTGCCTCCAACTTCAGAGATGGTGACGGATTGCTAGGAAGCAGGGTGCTGGACTGTGAAGCAACAGTTGAGGCCTGAGGTGTCAGAACGGTGGTCGGTTTCGTAGACTTGAAGGTTATACTGCCCAATACCCAGTCAATCAATGGATTGTAGCAGGTGAGCCAGTTGAAGCCAAGTACTGCCGAGCAACTGCCGTCCAACGTAGTCACATAGAAAGTGATGTTCTGAAGTTCGCCAGTTGGAAATTAGATTGGAATTGTCGTAGTCTGATTAATGACAGAATTAGTAGAACCATCAAATAATTTCAACGAAATAGCAGGAACTGAATTAGTAAGCAAAGAATATTTCTGCACAACTCGTGATTCAATAAAGTAGTCTGAAGAACCACAATCTAAGAGCATAACAAGAGGAAGTTCGGAAATAAGAGAACAAGACAGATTAAGTATAAGCGAAGTTTTTGAAGTTTCAGAAGTAGAAGATATGCGAGAAATAGGAGAATTAGAAGAAAGGGCATTCAAGAATAGCACATGAGAGAGGCTAATGCAATCCTCAGCTTGTGCATTTCCAAGGTTGCAGCTCATTTTTTTGACTCCGTCACCATGTTGTCTTCAGCATTGGTGTCAGATGTGCTTGCCTTGGTCGTACATGCTTTCGTCACTTTCTTGGAGTTGTTGGATTTGTTGTTAGAAGAAGAGGTCAATGAGGATTGGGAATTGGATTTGGGGCAGTCCTTGACCATGTGACCTGTTGAAGCACACAAGAGACAAAGTCCCGCATCGATTCGCCTTTGACATTCTTCAGGCAATAGCTTCCCATCTTTTCTGAGCTTGGACGAAATGTCGTTAGCATTGTTGTTATTGTTGGAAGACTTATTGTTGCCATTCTTCTTCCCCCCCTTCTTACTCTTCTTGTGGTTTGAGTTGTTGGAGTTAGAAGAAGACTGATGGTTGTTGTTGTTGTTGTTGTTGTTGTTGTTGTTGGACTTGGACGAGGATCCATTCGGCTTTGAAGGCATTCCGAAGTTGTCAAACTCCTTGCATTCCCAATATCTGCTGTCGATCTCGAGTGAATATTGTCTGAGTTTAGCAAGAGTTTTGAAACGAGGGAAGTTAAGGAGGCTGTCCTTGATACATCTAGCCAACCCCTTGTATGCCGCATGTGCGAGGGCGGCATCGTTCCACTGAGTGCAAGTGGAGGCTCTGGCGAAGTCGATGAAGTAACATGCTGCACGATAGTTGTCCTTCATAACTATCTTGCCGAGCTCAATTTCTGCTTGCACAGCACTGTTGAATGGGCTGAAGTTGGTCTCCAGCTCTTGATGAAAATCCCTCCAGACCTTAAGCCAACTAGGCTCAGGCTGGATTTTGGCTAGAATTGCGGGTTCGAAGTACTGGAGCATGGGGCCTGTGAGGTACAAGATGGTATATTAGACCTTCGACACATCCGTCAAGAATGCAGACGGATGGTCTCGAAAGTTCAGCGTGCATTGTAAGAAGAATGTACAAAGCTTAGCTTGATCGGTACCATCATAAACCTCAGGCTCACAAACCTTGGCATGATGGCCAGGGTTGGGATTAGATCTAGGGGGCTGTTGGGCTAATCGATCGACGAGTGCCTTGACAATTTTGTCTGAACTAGAAGAGGAATTAAGAGTTGGATTAGGATTAGAAACATGAGTGGGGTTCAGATTTGCAACTTGAACAGGGTTTGGATTTGGCTCATTGTCATCGTTGTCATGGATTGGGTTTTCTTCATCATTGTCCTCAAGTTCAGGAGGAGTATTCCCTCCTGACAGGCCAGCTTCATGAATTGAAGGTTGTTCTGACAGCCGTCAAAGTGAGGAAATCTCCTACAACTGACTTGGGACTTCTACGATGAAAGGTAAACTGTGAGTAGTGGATCGGGTATTCATGATGGTCGTGATATGCAAAGATGAAGTGCGATCAAGTGTGGAAGTCAGATAATACTGTTATGATGTAGAAAAAGGACGTAATTGTAATATTAATAATCTCCCAAAGGTGAGGCAATGGCGAGGTTCTGAATGGGGCTTGGCTTCAACGTTATGCATTGCGCCCACTAGACCGCACGGTCCCCAATTTCGTAAAGGTAAGACAGACAGAAATGAACAGAAGAACCTTAGTCGAAATCAAGGTTGATTATCTGACTGAAGTCTGAACTACTGAGTACAAGATCTTTTATACTACTTTCTAATCTACTAGGAGTCGAATAGATTCCTATAATAGAATGAGAAAGCCAAGGATCGTGAAAAGCGAGAACAGAAATACTACACCCTAAATACTGATCTCCTCCATGACATTGTGGAGTGACATGTCACTCCGATTCCCAATGGAGTTACCCTAAGGAACGTAATAGTGGATCATATATAAGAGACTGAGCGGAATTGCGAATAAATGAAAATGAAATGGAAGGTAAATGAAATGATATTAAACGTAAATGAAGACGAAATGGAATAGCGAGCATATGGAGTGTGATGTAAATGAGTGGAGTGAATTGACAGGAGCATGTGATGCCAAGATGGATACACAAGGTGTATATAGTCCGTGGGCTGAGGGTGTTATGTTGAATAGCAAGCGAGAGCGGAGTTGGGCTGAGTGGGCTGAAATGAATAGTCAGGCATGCTGGCGTATGGTTCCTGACAAGAACAAAAAACAAGGGAGTGAGGTATTTGATGATCCTGCACGTTGTTTATCAAAGGAGTGGAACCTTGGCTTCGGATTCTTCGGAGGTTCAGAAATGCAGAACCTCGGATTGATGCATCAGAATATCGGAAAGCGGTTATTCAGACTTTGAGCGGTTGGAAAGGTCCCAGAAATGGTGCAGGTGGTTGTGGGGTTTAATGTGGGTTTATTGGTGGCATGGGCCATAACAGCCCACCAGATCATACAAGCCCTAATTTCAGAAAAGCAAGACAGAGAATTAACTAGTAGAGATTCAAGGTTGATTATCTGACTGAAGACTGAACTAATGAAGTACAAGATCTTTATACTACTTTCAAATCTACTAGGAGTCGAATAGATTCCTATAATAGAATGAGAAAGCCAAGGATCGTGAAAAGCGAGAACAGAAATACTATGCCCCAAATAATAATCTCCTCCGTGACATTGGGGAGTGATATGTCACTCTGATTCCCAACGGAGTTACCCTAAGGAATGTAATAGCAGATTGGATATAAGAGACTGAGCGGAATTGCAAATAAATCAAAGTAGAGCAGAATGTAAATGAAAGGATATTAAACATAAATGAAGATGAAATGGAATAGTGAGCATATGGAGTGTGATGTAAATGAGTGGAGTGAATTGACAGGAGCATGTGACACCAAGATGGATACACGAGGTGCATATAGTCCTTGGGCTAAGGGTGTATGGTTGGATAAGCGAGCGATGGCGTAGTTGGGCTGAGTGGGCTGAAATGAATAGTCAGGCATGCCGGCATATGGTTCCTGACAACTACATTCCTTATAGGGTAACTCCATTGGGAATCAGGGTAACATATCACCCCTTAATGTCATGGGGGAGATCAAGATTGGGACATAGTATTCTGTTCTCACTTTTCACAATCCTTGGACTTTCTTATCTATTATAGGAATCTAGTCAACTCCTGGTAGATTTGAAAGTAGTGTGAAGGTCTTGTGCGTTCAGTAGTTCAGTCTTCAGTCAGATAATTGACTAAGATTTCGACTAAGCTTCTTTTTGTTCATCTTAGACTTCATTTCCACTCTTGCTTTTATGAAATTAGTGTCTAGTGAGATCTGGTGGGCATAACACACAAGTTGAAGCCTAACCCTACTCCAAACCTCACCATTGCTTTGACCTTGGGAGATATTACTTTTATTACGACTATGTCACCTTTTTACATTGTAACAGTTTGCATACCTTAGGGCCCAGTTGGGGGGTAAGGTATGTTGAGGAAGCAAGGCACAGGCAAAGGGTATATAGGTGTCAAGTCCACGTACCGAGACCCATCCGCTGGCAGTGCCGACCGAGCAATCTATATCCACGACCAAGTGCCCGCGTCACATGCATAACACTTGGTGCGCCGGTCCCAGCTCGGCACATCCGCCATTCACACTCCTCGGTCTGCTTCACCTCAGGACTTCCTGTCCTTGTATTATCCTCGGACACGACCCCATTGTTTTATACTCGGCCACTCCCTATTGTCCCATCTTGAGTCACGATCATATTACCCTGTCTTTTATTGTTCTATCCCTGCTTTGCATTCCTTGTTCTAATTTTGTTCGTTGTGGACAATGACCACATGCTCTGCATATCTTGTTGTCCCACATTCCTTATTCCACATGTCGCTTCTTAACCTATATAAGTAGGACATGGATGTACATACTTCCTCATTCTGGGTATCGACTAGGCTTAGGCCCTTCTACCTTCTTCTTTTCTGTTAAGTCCTCGACTCGGGCCGGCATCCTCAGCATCCCCCCGAGTATCTGTCTGTTGCAAATACAGTGGCATGCACGGCAAGTAGGGCGCAATGCATGAGTACGTTGAAGCCAATGCTACTACTCTTGGCCTGCAGGACTTGGCCATAGTCCACCCAACCTTTCGACAACACCCCTCGGCAGTACCAAAGTCCGTCAGTAACTGAAGCTTGACATACAGACTCGGTATGACATTTTGCCATCTAAGCCAGGCTTTTCTCTTAGAACTTCAGAGCAGGGGATTGCTGTTTGACCTTTAGATAAGTCTTCTATCACCCATGTCTTGAGTTTCTGTAATTGACCTATTTTGTATTCTAGCACTTTTTGCCAATGGGCTTTGTTTGGTCCTTCAAACACTTCATCAAGGGTTTTTGGTGTTGAACCATTGGTTGCTATAAGGGCATAGTCAAGATGATTGTTGAGGATATAATTGAAGGTATCATCATCTTAATTGATAGATCCCTCTTTCAGGCCTGTGTTTTCTAATTGTGCAGCCACTGCTGCAAGTCTCTCATGCATCTGCTTGTAGGCACCTGGTGGTTTTATTGCATGGCATCCTCATCCTAACTCAGGTGATGTTTCTGTTTCCCCAGCATTATCAGGGCGTAGATCAACGGTGATCTTATTTTCTACAGGAGTGATAGCTGGATTAGGTGGATCTGGAGTTGACTTAGCAGTTCTAGCAATATCTGGTTGAATAGCACATAGCTTAGAGGGTTGATTTGAGTGGATGATTGTATCCCTCTCCCCCTCATCCAGCAAATCACCGATGGAGAAATCTACAGGAATGTTTGATCATACGTCATTTTCATTGAAAATGACATCATGCTCGATGGTGACTGATTTCTT
>QLPI01007713.1:0-14763 GCA_003314275.1 Chroogomphus rutilus | reverse complement strand
AAAACCATCGAACTCCCGATCTGGTTCCCCCAAGGGGAACAACACTCAGTAACTTTCTTCGTAACTCCATTAGACTCAAGTTGCTCAGTAGTACTAGGACACAACTGGCTCACCCGCTTCAATCCATCGATTGATTGGGCATTGGGTAGTATATCATTCAGAACTCTGTCACCATCTGACCCCCTGAAAACACTGGAACCCATAGCCCCCACATGACATCTTTCTGACCCTCCGAAGGAAATGCTCGCTGCACCTAAATTTGCACTGGTCAACGCGGCAGCATTTGCCCGCATCTCAAATATGGAAGGGACCCAAACCTTCCAGCTTCTCCTCTCCAATCTGGATAAGAATAAAGACAGTCCCATAGACCTAACCAATGTTCTAGGCAAATACCATGAATTCAGAGACGTCTTCAGTAAAAAATGAGCCAACACTTTGGCCCCACACTGGCCCTATGACTTAAGAATAGAGCTTGACGAGGGAACCTCTCCTCCCTTCAGCCCAATCTACTCCCTATCTGAAAGTGAATTAAAATCACTGTGAGAATTCATAGACGAACACGTATCCATGGGTTTTATCTGCCCATCCCGATCACCAGGTGGAGCACCCGCCCTATTTGCCAGGAAAAAAGATGGTTCCCTCCGACTATGTGTCGACTTCAGGGGACTCAACAAAATCACGAAAAAGGACCGATACCCATTACCCTGAATTTCCGACCTACTCGACAGACCCCGCAAGGCCAGGATCTTCACAAAGATAGATCTGCAACATGCCTATCATCTAGTCTGCATTCGAGAAGGCAACAAATAGAAGACCACATTTTGTACCCGATATGGATCCTTCGAATGGTGCGTTATGCCCTTCGGACTAAGCAACTCCCTGGCAGCCTTCCAATGCCTCATGAACGACATCTTCTCCGACCTACTTGATGTATTGGTGCTGGTCTACTTGGACGACATCTTAGTATACTCCGACAACCTCGAGGAACATAGGAAACATATACGCAAAGTTCTGAAGCGACTCCAAAAAAATCACCTCTATGCCTGCACAGACAAATGCCAGTTTCATGCTGATACCGTGGAATACTTAGGATATATCCTGTCCACAAATGGCCTCACCATGGCTAACGACAAAATCAAAGTAATTCAGGATTGGCCAGAACCACACAAGGTAAAGGACGTACAGTCCTTCCTCAGATTTGCAAACTTCTACAGACACTTTATTTTCAATTACTCCAATATCACAATCCCACTAGCCCGTTTGACACGGAAAGATACGCCATGGAACTTCACCGATAGCTGCAGGACATCTTTTGAAACCCTCAAAAAAGCCTTTACAATGGCCCCTGTGTTAAGCCAATAGATTCCCGGTTCCCGCCTCATCATTGAGATGGAAGCCTCCGACTACGCCCTTGCAGCCATCCTATCGACAGTCTCCCTCACGGATAACGACATACATCCAATTGCTTTCCATTCTCGAACGTTCACACCGCCAGAACTGAACTACGACATGCACGATAAGGAGCTGCTCACAATCTATGAAGCCTTCAAAACTTGGCGACACTACCTAGAAGGGTCTCCCGACCCTGTTGACATAGTCACAGACCATAAAAACCTGGAATACTTCTCAACAACCAAGCTCCTCACCCGCTGGCAGGTCCGTTGGTCAGGATACCTCTCACAGTTCAACATGACCATCTGCTTCTGCCCCGGGTGCCTGGGAGCCAAACTGGATGCACTGACTAGACGGTGGGACATCTACCCAAAGGAAGGAGGGAACAGGTATGCCATAGTCAACCCCCACAACCTTCGACCTGTATTCACCACAGAACAACTAGTTTCACCCCTTCGGGCCACATCACTATACTTCCCTACACTCCGAGCAGTCACGATAATGGACATGGAACGGCTTCATAATAACATCCGTATAGCAACCCAGAGTGACGCAGAAACATTGGGAAAGTTTGACAACCCTGACAGGAAATGGTCAGCCTTACCAGATGGCCTCCTCCTCCTTAACCAACACATCTATGTGCCCGACAGTGGAGACCTTCACCTACGAGTCCTAAAGAACAAACACGACCACCCCATCTCTGGACACTTCGGGCAAAACCATACACTAGATCTCATTAGACGGGAATACATCTGGCCCAAACTCCGAAAAACTGTCAAGTCCTATGTCAAATCCTACATGACGTGCATGTGTGCCAAATCACAAAAACATCGACCATATGGCCTCTTGAAGCAGCTGCCAGTCCCCATATGACTGTAGAACTCCATCTCGATGGACTTCATCAAAAAGCTACCCCCATCGGCCGGTTTCAACTCCATCCTCATGATCGTAGACTGACTCACTAAACAGTCCATCTTCATCCCCACCTACAATACTATCACGGCTCCCATCCTGGCCGAATTGTTTGTGCTCCACGTATTCTCCAAACACAGGGTGCCATCACATGTCACTTCAGACTGTGGAATGGAGTTTGTATCCTCCTTCTTCAGGTCCCTGGGAAAGGCCCTGGATATGAAACTGCACTTCACCTCTGGCTACCACCCAGAGGGCGACGGCCAGACGGAATGAATGAACCAAACCCTGGAACAGTACCTCCAGGTATACTGCAGTTACCAGCAGGACAACTGGGCAGACCTCCTCCCGATCGCAGAGTTCACCTACAACAATGCCCCCAACGCCATGACCGGTATCTCTCCCTTCTTTGCCAACAAAGGTTACCACCTGGACATTACCTTCCACCCCGAGTGAGACCTAGCTTCTTCCAGGGCACGTGACTTTGCGGTAAATCTAGATGAGCTATACCAGGAATTCCGCGAAAACATAGCTGCTGCCCAGCAATGATACACCATCTCCACAGATCAACACCGCACCCAAGCACCGGAAATCAGGATCGGAGATCGAGTCTTCCTCAAATCGGACAATATCCGGACCACAAGACCGTCCCGGAAATTATCCAAGAAATACTAGGACCGGTATCCTACACCCTCCATCTCTCCAAAAACATGTGATCGATCCACCCTATCTTCTATGTATCTATGCTAGAACCATCAACCCCTAACACCTTCCCCGGTCAAACGATACCTCCTCAACCACCAGTCGAAATCGATGGGGAACCGGAGTACAAAATAGCAGAAATCCTGGATTCAAAAATTGACCGATGCCACGGCTGTCAACTCAGATACCTGGTTAGGTAGGCCGGGTACGAAGGAACGGAAGAAGAAACCTCTTGGCTTCCCGCAACAGAGTTGGCACATACTATGGAAGTAGTCTCCGACTTTCACCGTGTGTACCCACTCAAACTTGTTAAGGATTTGACATTCAGCCCAAACATCTCTTCTTTTGATCACTGGCAACTAGGACCTGATGGTATTGGAGAGAGGGTATGGATTCTATGTATTATCATCCCTGATATCTTCCTTTGACCGGAGTTTGAATTTGCCATTGTATTTCACAGTTGTGTGACTCTGTGACCTCAGCTCTTTTCCAAGAGACTGAGGTATGAGTTCAAGTTTATTCTTATATTTCATACAATTGTTGACCATTCTTTTAGATAGTATTTCAGGTAGCTAATTACTTCTAATATGAGCTCTTTTCCAAGAGACTGAGATAGTATTTCAGTCCTTATATTTAACAGGTTATGGGCCCCAGTGACGCTGGGAATTGACCTAGGACAACTGGAACTGAGCCACGGGTGGCACCCGTTGACCACAGCCACGCTGCAATCCATTGAGACACAAGACATGGCGAACCAGAGGACAGACGGCGAACGTACTTGCGGGTGGCGACCGCTCACGAAAATTAGCCATGACACTCGCAACATGAAAGCCCATACTGTATGGCATACAGACAAAGCCCCACATGCAAATATTGGCATTTATTACACCTCGACTCACTACCCCAGAGGGAGCGACGCGCTGTCGCTGAACATGTGTGATGATGATCGTCATGACGACGTGCGGCCCCTTCCCACTTACGACTTAAGACTATGACCCCGTCATGTGTATCTCGAACCAACGACTCAACACAGGCATACGCAGCAGCCCAGACCTGACCCAAGAGACACGAAGAGTTCACCAGGGACCCCGAGAGGACAGTGGTACACGCGCAAGGGGAGCGATATACACCGCGATACCGAATAACTTGCGGGGATTGAAGCTGCCGTTCTTCTCAAGGACCGAGGCAAAGATAGGAACTATAGAGTTGACAGGGTTGGAGATGATATGAATATGCGCGGCGGGGGAAACGTGGGAGATGGAGGAACCTAGGTCGCAGACACTGCTTGCTTTAGGTTGTCGCAGAGCATCACGCTTCATCGCTGGGATCGCCAGAACGGACCCGCTCAAGACACGTAACTGGTTACTGTACCGCTGGACAGCGAGCACTAAAAGGCCCTCGCGCACAGGTTCGAGGCGACGAGGTGGTCAAGGCCAAACTAATGCCACAAGAGAGGGCGCGCGAACGCAAGACCTCCGGCGAGCGGCGAGAGCACTACGAGGACAGACACGTGGAACAGGGGGAGAACGACCCCTCACGACACGCCAGATGAGTGCGTATACGTACGAGTAACGTGAGCGCAGACCTTGCGGAACAAACATACACGAAGGGTGGCACGCCGGCGCGCAGGGGGGCGACCCTTCCTGAGGCGATGGGGACAGCGCAAGAGGCTCGCCGATCCGACCTCCAAATACGCTGAGTGATCAGTATTGAAGGAAGCTCGTGACGGGGAATGGCGGCTAACTGGCGGTGTCCATTTGGTCCCCTGTGGTCATTTGAATCCGGGCACCCACTGTACGACGGGTAGTCATGAGAAGAAGCTGGGCTGAGATGGTACGACCCAGGCAAAACACTCGGAGACGTTAAAGCAGAATACTGCTTGTGTTGGAGAGACGTACCAGAATATTCAACAGAAGAGCTGTTTTTCAACATTCTGCAGCAGGCTTGAACGACGCGATGGTACATTGCTACGTGGATTAATCGGAGACCCTACGGGTAATCCTGCGGCTGTGTTGAGCTCGCTGAACCGATGAAACCCCCAAATACAAATCGGGGAAAAGACGAGCTCCGCGGGCGATATGTGTTGCGGCTAAGGAGCCATGCATATGAATAAGAGGAGGATTAAGACAGAAGTCGGAGGCAAGAGAGGGTTCATGAATGAATCTCGGTGACTGGTCTTTCAAGACGGCAGTTGCATCAGGCTCCAAATTAAAGTATGGTGATTGAGAACATACGTACCCTGCTCTTGGAAGGACATACTCGGGTCGTGTACGAGCTTGTCAGATGGCGGGTTAAGGCATGCGCTGAATATATCCTTGCGGCCATCATGGAAGGGATCCTCAGACAGGCACGTGCAGCATATCTCGATGTTCAGGAGCGTCACAAGGACTCCAAAAGGATTGAACGGAGTTTGGAAGAGCTGGCCCAACTCTAACGACATGTGCATCCCTACCGTCGATCTCGCCACCAAGCATGGGACTCCTGGCAAGTCGGATACGAAAAAGAGAAAGAAACCTATGAAGATTGATATCGAATCAGACAACTCGCAGCATTTCCACCATAGGAGGCGGACTCACTGGAGACATTCAAAACGCGACAGACTGTCGCACCCAAATTATTTCTCGTGGCGTACATGCCCACTTCTCCTCGAACCCTAATAGGTTATGCAAATGCCGCTCTCGTAAACACACCCACTCTCACTGCCGATTCTAAAGGCATGGTTTGAGTTACGAAAGGAGCTGAGATGGGAGCTGGAACAGGGTTCGCCCACGGGTCTCCGTCAGCGTTCGTCCCGTCTTTCTTCTCCCATAACATAGGAATTTTAGACCCCCATAATGCAACATACCTTGAAACTGGAGGTTCGCTCATATGCTCGAAGAGCGTGTGGCAGAGATTGGTTAAGAGGAGGGGAATGAGGTTAAAGATCAAGACGAGGACGCAGTGTGTAGAATACCACTGGACGGTGGTCAAGCGCTACGAAAGAGCCAAAAAAGGTCCTCGGCGGACAAGTCACAAAGAGCGATTTCCAGCCTGTGTTCGACCGCCTGTGTTCGAGCAAATATTACGCAAAACGTCCGGCATGGAACTTCATCATGAGATCATGTGTGGAGAGGGATAAGGAATAACGGTCCCTCAATGATAGGCCGCACAAAGGACACGCAAACAACGATTGTGAAAATGCTGAAAAAGACCGAACGAAAGAAGGATGAAACTGGACGATGTCTAACAACCATCTACGACATGACCGACCGACCTCCGGTTCGAGGGGGAGTTTTGGATATGATGTCGCCCCGAATGTCGACCTGAGTCCGTCATGACTATAAACTGAAGAACTCGACTTGAGTCCGTCACGACTATAAACTGATGACACGACCCGAGTCCGTCATGACTATAAACTGATGAACTCGACCTGAGTCTGTCACGACTATAAACTGATGAACTCGACCTGAGTCCGTCACAACTATAAACTGATGGAATGAACCTGAGTCTGTCATGACTATAAACTGATGAAACAAACTGGAGTCTGTCATGACTATAAACTGATGAAATAAACTGGAGTCTGTTATGACTATAAACTGGACCTGTCGAGTATGAGTCCGCTATGACTTTAAACTGGATTGGAGTCTGCTATGACTTTAAACTGGACCGGAGTCCCCTATGACTTTAAACTGGACTGGAGTCCCTTCGGATTAGACTCAGGGGGAGTGTTCAGAATTTGGTGTTCAGCCTGAACATTCAAGCTATTGGGGATAGAACAGATGATTTGAACTGAGGGGGAGTGTTAAGGATTTGACATTCAGCCCAAACATCTCTTCTTTTGATCACTGGCAACTAGGACCTGATGGTATTGGAGAGAGGGTATGGATTCTATGTATTATCATCCCTGATATCTTCCTTTGACCGGAGTTTGAATTTGCCATTGTATTTCACAGTTGTGTGACTCTGTGACCTCAGCTCTTTTCCAAGAGACTGAGGTATGAGTTCAAGTTTATTCTTATATTTCATACAATTGTTGACCATTCTTTTAGATAGTATTTCAGGTAGCTAATTACTTCTAATATGAGCTCTTTTCCAAGAGACTGAGATAGTATTTCAGTCCTTATATTTAACAAAACTGGGCCCATAAGAACTCGACCAGCCAGACACCATAAATTATCGAAGAATAAAACCATTTAATCATTCAAAGCTAGACGCTTATTAGAAGACAGGTTCTTCAGATACTTCGCTATCGTTAGGAACCATGGATCCCGCTGGCGGCATGCCCAACCCAGACTCTACCCGACCCTCAACTACCGACGACAAAAGAGACGAAAGACGCACGATCCGCGCCATCTCCTCTGGACGATTTTCCATCGTCGATACCAGGACATCCAAACGACCCCCGGCCACCTCCAAAGCACCCTGGGACTGGACTACCTCCTCTTAGACCTGGTCCAGAAGAGCAACAAACGCAGAATGCCAATCGAAAGCACCCGGATCCTCTGGCTCTGATAGCAGTCCACCAGATACATCGGCAGATGCAGTTACAAGTCCCAGATGCCAAGCCTGCTAGGCCGACATCTGAGTCTCAAGGCTATTAAGGAAGGGCTCCCGCTCGGAGCGACCACTGGAGATACTTTCGGGAGGTTGAGGGACGGAGACTTGACTGGGCCCTATAGGAAGAAGAAGAGGTTATCTAGGAAGAAGGTTGTCCAGGGAATCCTCTCACCAGAAGGGAAACCGTCTCCGACAGCATGAGCCCGAAGGATCACTAGTTCATCCTCGATACTCCTCAGATGCTGCATGGCCCTTTCTAGGTCCATCTAGGAAACCACCGGTAACTCTCCATTCAGGAAAGATCGGGAAGAAGCCCCAGAACTTTCCATCTGTTGCAAACTTATGTCATCTATTGGGGGGAAACCTGCCAGCCCTGAGGAACCCCCTTTTATAGGCAAACAGATACTGGTGCCTATAAGCTACAAGGCACCCACAAACACTCCCACGATCATATCTACCTTAATCACCGCTCCAATGGGCATAGGACCTCAAGGGCTCGGCCCTGGAGGGGGGATACTGTTATGAACCAACTCTGACCACTCCCTGAAACAGACTTTCTGCGGCCCGATCGGAAAACCACTACTTCCGATTCCAATACTTTCTGTGATTCTGGAAATTAAGGTTCCGCACATAAACAAACTTAAGATCGACACGTACCTCGCCCCTTGTTTTCGCCCCCCATTAGCCCCCTTGTATTTTTCCCGTCCCCTTGTCTTTACTCGGCACAAGATAGTACAAGGATAGATACATATATATAAGACACTAGTCGACTGGACTATTTGCCAGTACAAATATCGATTCAGTTCTGCATTATAGTTCTGATTTAGTTCTAGTAACTTTCCAACTTTCCGAAATTAGGGACAGATGATCGAGGAGGGTGCAACACATAAGTTGAAGCCAGTCCCTGTAACCTTAAACCACTCGAACGACTAGTCAATCTACCTAAATACCGTGAACAGTCCAAAGCCCCAGTGCTTCTGTGCTTCCACACTTTCCGTCCAAACTGACCTCCGATTTCCAAATATCCTGGAAACAAGGACTTCTGAAGACCTATTGGAATCATCGGAAATAATCCTAGAAGCACCAGCTAAGCGTCTGATACGTGATCTTAACAGGGTTGATGAATGTATCTTCCATTAGTGATGTCAATGGTGGTTACCCTCCAAAATCCCTAGCGACTCCTCTTATATGCTCTCACAATTCCAAACTCCAATGGGGCCACCATCTAGAACTTCATTTCCACAGCTTCGTAGGACTCAGCTATAAGGGAAGGATACTATTAGGAACCATACACTAGCATGCCCAACTATTATTTCAGCCTGCTCAGCCTAACTCCAACCTCACTCGTCTATTCAACTATATGCCCTCAGCCTTTGAACTATATGCACTTCATATATCTATCTTAGCATCACATATATCTGTCAATACACTCCACTCATTTACGTCAATCTCTATATACTCACAAATCCATTTTTACTTCATTTACATTTAATATCCTTTGTATTACGTTCTGCTCTACTTTTCTTATTTGCAATTCCATTCTATCTCTGATATCCAATCTGTTACTACATTCCTTATAGGGTAACTCTGTTAGGAATTGGAGTAACACATCATCCCTCAATGTCACAGAGGAGATTAAGATTGGGACATAGTATTTCTGTTCTCACTTTCACGATCCTCAGACTTTCTTATCTATTATAGGAATCTAGTCGACTCTTCATAGATTTGAAAGTAGTATAAAGATCTTGTATATTCAGTAGTTCAGTCTTCAGTCAGATAATCAACTAAGATTTCGACTAAGCTTTCTGTCTGTTTATCTTAGACTTAATTTATATCCTCGCTCTTTACGAAATTAGGGTCCAGTATGATCTGGTAGGTACAACATTAAAGCTGAAGCCTTATCCTACCCTGAACCTCGCCATTGCTTCAACCTTGGGAGATATTACGTTTATTACAACTACATCATCTTTTCATATCATAACACCAACAACACTCTCTATACTAGCTGTACCCAACTGCTGCCTGACACTCTAATCTCTAGTGTATGATACTTCTGCAAAACATGTTGACCAAAATATCCATTGTACTACCTGGCCCACCTGCTCTGGACTGAATATAAGCTGTCCATAATGTCCTGGCAACTTGCTAGCACATCACAGAAATAAATGGGGTCTTTTTTTTTTTCCCCCTACACTCACAAAATTCAGATCTCTTATTTCTTCACATCATACAATCTATCTGCCCCAGGTTGCTTAATGATAGCAGATAACTATCTCTCTTCCTCCTCTCCTACACAACTCACTGTCCCTCCTTCTCAAGACTGTGAGTCCACTTCCCAGTGACAGGTGTTAATTGCTGGATATTATGAATTATATCATTGAGTTGTGACTTCCCTACCCTCTTGAGATGCAAGGTGTAGGTACTTGTACACAGAGGAAAAGTCTTTCCGAGCCAAATCATCGTGATGGTGCACCACAGACGCATATATGTGTTCTGCGGCTTTTCCAAGTGGCAATGGGCTGCGTGATGACGATCCAATTTGGGTAGCAAGGGTCATGTCCTAGGGGAAGCATCGTGGGACAACACACAGAATTAAATCAAGTAATCTGTACCTTTAGCATCAAAGCAGTTTGAAAACCTGGTTCATAATTACGCTCGCAAGGTGGCGTCTTCCCTGGAAGTGAGCCAGGAACGGGATTATTGACAGATGAAGCCCAACATGCCCCTGTCGAGCTGTTTATAACACCTGCGAGGAGAGCAGCGTCAAGACCAAGCTTCTGACCCAAGATCATCGCCTCTGCCACGACAATTTGCTGGACCCCAAGGACGAGATTGTTACATATTTTTGCAGCAAGCCCAGCACCGGAGGCGCCGCAGTGGATGATCCGGCTCCCCATCAATGCTAGTATGGGAGAAGCAAGCTCAAATTCAGGAGTAGTACCGCCGACCAGAAATGAGAGTGTTCCTGCTTTGGCACCGGTTACTCCTGGATGGGCTACATGTGAAGAGAGGCAATGTGAATTAACGGGGGAGCTCACCACCAGATACCGGAGCATCAACCATCTTAGCACCGAGTTTCTTTACTTCTATAGCTACTTCCCTGGCCACCTCAACGTTCAGGGTTGTGGAATCGATACAGAGGGTAGAAATTGCAACATCCTTTGGTAGACTTCGAAGTCCTGAAAGGATGCCGGAAGATCCTTGATAGACTTCTTTGACTTGTGATGATGAAGGTAGCATCGTCAAGAGCGTGTCTGATGCAATGGCAACACTAAAAAAAGACATGGAAATGAGTGGTGCCCAAGAAATGACCCATCTGTATACTTCATTCACTCTGCAGGAGTAGCGGCAACCGAGATATCTATCCGCGGATTTACCTCGCCAAACGTCCTTGAGAATAATGTTGCACGCGCACAGTCAACATCGCATACTACAAAGCCGTACGAAGAGTCGTTGGAACTTCCAACAACGCGTTTGGAAATCCAATTTGCGGCCATGGAATAACCCATTTGCCCAAGACCGATGAACCCTACGGTGTGATGGCGCGATAAGTTCTTATCAAGTTGTTGGAGGCACCGGGTGGACAATCTCATTTCGTCTTTACAACTTGCTAACGGATTCCAAAAGTTGGCCAATACCAGCCAGAGACAATCAATGGGTAAAGGGGGCGATCCTGATTCCAGGGTATCGCGGGCGAGATCTATGACACCAGACTAGAAATCAAAGCAAAATTACATGGTCAAGAATAAACAAACTTGCCTTGTGAGCAGGTTTCGACGTGAGGGAGCGAATACAAGAAAGACTTCCCCGACTCCGACTGAAAGATCGTACGCACGGATACTTAGGTATCCCATTAGATGCCGATTCGGGATCATTTGTCCCTCTTTTCTTTTAACACGCTTTTGAATCGAATCTCTACGCCTATTGATCGGTAGCATGTATCATCTTTGGTGCTCTCTCCTGATTGTATTTGTTCATTGGTGGAGGCGTTCACTGCTGGTGTGAAAAACGTTTGCTGGGCATTCTACATTTACTCGTTCGTAACAGACCGGTAAACAAGTCACTGGTTGTGATCCCA
Organism: Chroogomphus rutilus; assembly: GCA_003314275.1. Lineage (NCBI taxonomy): Eukaryota > Fungi > Basidiomycota > Agaricomycetes > Boletales > Gomphidiaceae > Chroogomphus > Chroogomphus rutilus. Next base: position 3,143 of record QLPI01007713.1, on the reverse strand, counting down.
GCGCTCTTTTGGCCAACCCAAAAGTGGGCTGGGCTCAAGCCGGCGCAAGCATAAAAACAAAAGAGATGGAAAAAAAAGGAGGGAAGGGAAAGAACTAGGGAATCTAGAAATCTAAATAATATCTCAGTCGTTGGTAATGCGACTCTAATTCATTAATACCTAAATAATATCTACAGACGCATTTAGTACAGCGTATCTAGGTTAGAAAAATAAATGTCTCACCTCAGTTGTTGGTAATGCGACTGAGGAGAGATAAATTATCCATTGCTCTTTATACTACGAGACTGGAATATTACAATAGGAAATGCACAGCAATTGAGACAACGATAAATAGGAAGAATGAGAAAAATAAAACAATGATAAAAAAAAAGAACAAATGGATCCTAAGTGGACGACGCGTCATCGGTAATATCGGAAATGTCTGATTCCAACAGGGAAGTTGCCAGGGAGGGTGTGACAAAAATGTAGAGGCTCGAAGCCTTTATAGCTTTCGAGCATGAGTTAGGTGAGAAGGACACAAAGGGAAGTTTGAAGCTATGGAGAATATATCTACAGTCGTGCACACTCAAAGTCCGCCTATTTTGGTGACCCGGTTCTAAAGCTCCGGAATTTATTGGGATACCTTTATTAGTATAGAATGGATGTTTTAGAATTATTACAATGATATTTTCACAGGCCAATTCCTTGATTTCAGCAATTTTTCCATTTTGACCTCCAAAAATTGGCCACCCCCTAAATTTTGCCCTAAAATCTTTAGAAATTGCCAAATGCTTCCTTTTAGCTATGCAAATATGATTCCATAAAAAAAATCAACATTCAACAACACATTATTTTACAATTAAACTCCAAAACTCTGATTACAGTAACATCATGCCTGGCCAAAAATCTAAGAAACAGAAGCAATCTAGGAACTTATCTGGACTCCAGAACCAGCCCAAAGCATCTCCAGTCCCTACAGAATCATCTTATAACCCCACTCCACCCCAATCTTCTGCCCCAAGTCCTGAAGACAATAGATATGAATCTGAATTAGATGAGGATGATAATAATCTTGAGCTCCTCATCCATTTTGATTCAATGAAAACAAGCTTACAACATGAGGATGAGCATTACACTGATCTGGATAATGATGATGATGATGATGAGGCATTGGAAGAATGGTCAGGGTTTCACTCACTGGATCTAGCCAATGCTATGGGTGCCATGATCAAAGATAATGAACATAGTGATCTTGACTAGATGCCCTCTAGAATACAGAAGGAGTTATTGAGAAGGGAGTAGATAAAGACAGGTATAAATTTACTTGCTAAAAGAATGCTTGAAGATATTGAAGTTGCAAGCAGAATGACCCAAGGAGTTCTAAGAAGGGACCATCTGTGATGAGTAAATCAGCCAGGACCCAAAGGTGTTATAAGAAAGCTTTCAGAGACTAGGGAAAGCTCACAGGCTATGGTTTCAAAGCTCCTCACTATGAGCCTCATTTATAGCTATTGAAAAGCCCAGGTCCATCATTGTTGTATAGTTCCAGCCTATCAGAGTTGAGCAGTCCAGGTGTATCTGGGTTCTACGATCCAGGTATATCCAGGTGTATCCAGGTTGCATGATCAAGGTATATCCAGGTTGCATGATCCAGGTGTATCCAGGTTACACAATCCAGGTGGATCCAAGTTGAGCGAGAAAAATTCACAGAAGCATTTAGCTTCTATGCTTTCAAATACTTCTATGGATCACAATCTTCATCTAGAGGGCAAGGTTTTGGATAGGGAAGGTCCTGAGTATGAAATCTCAGACTTGGTAATTGTTAAGCCTGGGAATCATGATGAAGAAGTTGAGGATTGGGAAGCTGAGTTAGAGGAAGGTATTGAAGGGCCAAAGGCTCACATTCAAGACTGGGCAGCCCTTTACACTAATATCAAAAAGCATCTCAAAAACTACAGTAAAACTTTTCCACTTTCACAGCTCAACCAACTCATGATCATCTGTAATTTTGCCACCCTTCAACTAAAGGGGCTCAGTCAGACTCAAGCAAGCATTCAAATTTCTCATCAATGGCATGAAGGTGAAGGCAATTAGTTTGCCCAGTGTGTGTGTACACTGGCTCATCATTATTAACTTTTCAAAACACTGCCAGTCAAAAAGCAAAATATTCACTCCTGGTTGCATGACAAATCAGTGAAGAAACTCACTCTTAACTGGCTTACCTTCCAGAAAACTGGTGATGTCACTCTACAAAAACTCCAACATGCTCTGAATGACAGATTGTTTGCTGAGCTCAATATTGCTCTAAAATCTCCCATTAGTGAGCAGACTGCTCATTGGTAGTTGATTAAGCTTGGATAGAGACAAACAGTGATCCAAAAAGGTGTTTATATGGATGGTCATAAGTGAAAAGATGTTGTAGATTATCGGAATAAGGTTTTTCTTCCAGCACTCAAGGAGTTCAAGAAGCTTGTGGCAAAATATGAGAGGTTTGATATGGATATGGAGGGAAAGGAGTCAGAAATTCACAAGATTATACCAGAGCTAGAAGAAGGTTAGCAAGGAATCATCAGTCAATATTATGATAAGTGCTGCTTTCATGCCAATGTCAAAACCTCATGGTGAGTTGATTTATTAAATTCAAGGAAATCTCAGAAATTAAATTTGAGCTAGGTTGAGAGAAGGAGAACAGCCACTTCAAAAAAAAGGGTGAGGTAGACTTATTCATGTTTCCGATTTTATCAATGAGGAGGATGGTCGATTGGTTCTTTTGGAAAAAACGGGCCACATCATCTGGAATGCTTGCAAAGTGATTTATCTAGGAAGTAATGGTGGTCCTTAGTGGAACAATGACCAGCTTTTGGTCCAAGTCAAGTCTACAATGGATACCAGATGCACTCAAGGCATTCACAATGAACAAGTCAAATGGTGGTGTTCAACGTAAGCAAAAGAATACTATCATTTCTTAGTCAAATCCAGACCCTCAATTCTATAGAGTCTATCAGGAAATGATCACACTACAAGGAGAAGTAAAAGGTTTGAAAGACTGCCTTAAGGAATGTGGATTTGATGTTTCAAAGATAAAATCTGAGTGCTTATCTGTTTGTCCTTTTGAAAGTCAAAACTGCTGCATGACTTGACTATTATTACAGCAAGAAGACTTC